>JANHGC010001404.1:62234-76148 GCA_027560395.1 Boaedon fuliginosus | reverse complement strand
GTTTTGTCAGAGTGCTTGCAGAACCGCAACGAAATTTCTGAGTCGATCGCGCGCAGCGCGCTTTTGACAGGCATTCAAAAAGCGCGCCCACAAAGCGGGTAACCAGCGAACCGGGAGAAACCCACCCCTGTGAGTACCATATACTTGAACATACTTGGGTAATCATTTTCTTGCTTAATCTGCAAATGCTGAATTGATTTATGATATATCAAGCATCATTGTCTGTTAAAGCAATGCAGAAAGGAAGGCATGCCTTAACTGTGACTTTGATCAAGGTTAGTCTTTTTTCAACAGTACATTTACAAATGCAATGAACTAGGAGCCAAAGTCAATGGCTACTTGCCTGATAAAACTCTGAAATCCAATTTTTTCAGTAAATTAGTTGTAAGGAAATAATATCAGAGATATTTTAAGTGGATCTACTGCATAACTTGGCATTTAGAAGTATAATAGATACTTTTTGGAACCTGTCCACATTACTTACATTCCATTTCATTGTTAACCACAGCAACAAAGGTATTTCCCATGGTTAAAATAGGTTAGTAGAACAATAGCTGATTGTAAAGTGAATAGTCCATGGTTCTAGTCTCCCCCTCCTTTTTTTGTCAGGGAGGGTTTTTAAATGTAGAGAGGCTAGCCTATACCTTGTCTCCACATACCCTTTGCTGGAATGCTTTGTTTTGTGTATGGAAAGGTTATTCAGAAGAACAACAAAGAAGATGGGAGTGTTTGGCATAGAGATGGAAACAGAGCTTGCTTTATGAGAGTACCGTATGCCTAATTATGGGTGTGTGTGTTGCAGATGCTGACTTTGCCACTCATAGCCTTAGTATGCAATATTACATTTCTTAAAGAAAATGTTCAGGGCTGATTTGAAGTAAAATCAGATTCAATGGTTTAGGAAAGTATGCAACTAAAATTCCTAATTCTACTGTATCCAAGTAGTGGATAATGCCTTAAAATGTACAGCCTACTCCGATGTGTTTTAACTACGAAGGAAATATATTTAAATCAATACATAAATATTTGCTCAAATTTTCTTGTGCCAGATAAGTAAGAGCTGTAGTGGTGCAGTGGTTAGAATGCAGTATAGCAGGCTAATTTTGCAGACTGGAAGAGGTTCTTTCCTGACCAGCTCAACCCTTCTATCCTTCCAAGGTCAGTAAAATGAGGATCCAAATTGTTGGGGCAATATGCTGACTCTGTAAACTTCTTAAAGAGGGCTATAAAGCACTATGAAGCAGAATCTATTGCTATTACTATATACAAAATTAAGTCACAGAATTTATTTTATGGGGGCAAAATGTTAAGTTGTGATGGAATTAACAGGTAAAAGTTGAACTGTTTAAATGATATATGGCAATTTCCTTTAAAATAATTTTCTATAATTAAGAAATCTTTAGTTTCTATGGTGGGTATTCTTATATACATATAGTTTCAACTACTATACTTTGAATGAGAGTTCCAATGCCATTTGTTAGGACTGGAAAGTATCTGTTCACAAAATCATATTGCATTATATTATGATAAGCACAGAATTTTGATTTGATGTTGCAATTCATAGCTGGCATTTTAATTGGAAGCTTTGGTTTTGATGGAAAGATTATTCTTCCTCCAGAAGAAGAAAACTTAATTCTACTTCTTACAGCCTATAACCTCCTATAAATCCTATGGGTCCTACTTTTTTGCAGTCTTCTATGTAATTCTTTTGGGAGAACTGAAAACTGGTAGTCCTACTCTTTCCTAGTAATAAGTTTGCTAATATTTATAGAACATATTTTGTACTCAACCATTTATGCATCACTAAAAAAGGCAAGAGAGTACATAGATCACACAAAATTGGCTCCTGCTGATTTATATAAATAATGCAAATTTATAATGAATACAGTTTAAATAGAAAGACAATATTTATAATAGGAAACACCAGTGCTTTTTTTCTAAAAAAAAAAGGTACCGGAACTCCCGTCGTATTGCGCATGCGCACCATAGATATACTAATATACAAAAGAAGTCTAAGGAAAAAAAGGTGCCGGAACTCCGTTCTGGTGCGTTCCGCCAGAAAAAAAGCACTGGGAAACACAATATCCCGAATACCTGTTTGTTCTGGAAACTGTTAATGGCAATCTTGGTGGCAACTGATCTCATTTTATAGTTGAGCCAGGTGGAGCTCAAAATCCTAATAAGGGTTGGATCTGGTTAGTATTTAGATATGTGAGCACTATACAGAATATTTTAAGTTTATAGATTATACTGAAATTAAAAAGGCAGTACTGACAAAACTACTCTGCATTGTTGCCAAGAAAACTGTGCAGATATGTTCATGATAAGAGCCCAGAGTTTACTTCAAAGCAAAGTTTACTTTTATTTTAAATCCAGTGTTCGCTGCATATCTACTGCCATTAACCCTGTTTCTAGAAGAGAGGAAGATACAATGCTTTTTAAAATCAGATGAGTATGATTTTATGATAAGTACAATAAATATAAGTATACTATTAACTACTTTTTAACCACTATTTTTAAACCTGTTGTGAACATCAATAGAAGTAATGAATATATATTGTTAGAATCATGAGACAGAGATATGGTGTAACCCCTCTAACCTTGAAATGGAAAAGTTATATATTGCTTATTTTATTAAATTCTGGAAAACAATAAAAATTATTGAAACAAATAAAAGGAGTAGAAATCTCATGATTACTATGGAGAGAGAAACCATGGTAAAATTGCACCTCAGAAGGTCAAAAGGAAGACATAAAAGGACTTATAGGCTAGCAAATCTCTAAAAAGCTGCAGAGAGCATCAGTCAATCTACTTGATGTTTTTTTTAAATTATTTTTAGGAGACTAGCCCCTATCTGAAGGGGGCAGTAAAGGTGTAGGTCACACCTGTTGCTTTTAAATATTTTAGAATATTTATGAGTCTGCAGCCTCTAGGATGAAATTGCTGAGATTCCCCACTGAAGAGAAAGAGACAACTCTTTATTTGAACAGTTGTCAGTGCTCTGTAGACCATTTGCAACCTTTCAGCAAAAAAGGCACAGGGAACATCACAGTTCCTTCTCCTTCTCATTTTAACTGTGATGCAGTTTGTATGATCCACAGTTATTGTGCAGCTGAGAAAGGTGTGAGAATTAATGGAAAATACTGTATCAGATGTAGGCAAGCAACCCCTTTCTATTGCTCCTGCCACAGTTGTTGAAAATCATTTGTTTTCTCTCTTTTGCTTGTTAATTTTTTAAACTACAGAAAAGCCATAAAGTGAAATATGTCATAGTTGCACAACATATCTATATCAAATTTCTGTATCGTCCATCACAGTAGTGTGATTCTGTTATAACCAGGGATGGCTTTCTCCCGGTTCGCTGGTTACCCGCTTTGTGGACGCGTTTCCGATTCGGCTGTCAAAAGTGCACTGCGCGGGGTTATAATTCCATGCCAGCACCAATCTGCCCCAAATTTGGCATACGCATACCTTACCCTCTGGTGACAAACACATTTTACAAACATTTATAATTCCCGTAAAATTACAATTTTTGGTGGGTTAATCTAATCCAGATCACGAAGGGGTTTTTGGGTTGTTTCCCCCCAAATTCAAATTTTGGTGCCAAAGTGCAACTCCCCTCCTTTAACTGCCAAGCTGCTCTACTTAGGCTTTGCAGCTCTCCAGCCAATAAGGGTAAGATATGCAAATCGGCCAAAGAATTCTGAGCGGTCCCCTCCCCCCTCCCAGGCATTTAACTGACCAATTCTACTGCTTTAGCAGGCAGGGAGGGGCCAAGGAAGAAAGGGAGGGTGGAAGGGATACTGCAACAGAGCTGTTGTACAGGCAGTCCTCACTTATGACCACTGTTGAGCCCAACATTTTTGGGGCTCAGTCAAACATTGGTTTGGTGATTTTTGAACTCGTTTGATGATCCTTTCTCGCCACAGTCATTAAGCAAGTTGGTGCCATTGTTAAGTTAGAGACACGGTTGAGAAGTGAATCTGGCTTCCCCCATTGACTTTGCTGGTCAGAAGTTTGTGAAAGCAGATCATGGGACATGGTGCCCATCATAAACGTCATACGGGTCAAATCAATTTCAATCACGTGGTCATGGGGATGCTGCAACAGAGTTGCTGTACAGGTAGTCCTCCACTTATGACCACCATTGAGCCCAACACTTCCATGGCTAAGCAAGAAGTTGTTAAGATTTGCTCCCATTTTATGACCTTCCTTGCCATGGTCATTAAAGCGAATCCCTGCCATTGTGAAGTTAGTTACCACTAAGTCCTCAGCTTACAAGCACAGCTGAGCCCAACATTTCTGTGGCTTACCCACTCATTTACATACCTAACCTTCCATGTGAGGAGGGGGAGGGAGGGGGGAAAAGGATAATGAATAGCAGGAGAAGGAAGAGGAGGCAAGAAGGGGAGAAGAGTGGGATGGTGAGGGTGAAGAAGACAATTAAGAGGAGGACAAAGAGCAGCAGGAGGACAGAAGAGGGGTTGGGGAAGGGCAAGAAAATGATGAAGAGCAGGAGGAAGAGAAGGAGCAAAGATGAGGACAAAAAGGGGTATTAGGGAGAAGAACACCAAGAAGAAGATGAGGAGGAGGGGCAGTAGGAGGAGGGGAAAGAACATGATGAAGAGGAGATGGAGAAGAAGGATGGAAGAAGAGGAAGAAGAGTGGGAGGAGCAAGACAACGATGAGGAAGAGGGAAGAAGCAGAGCAAGAAGAGCAGCAGGAGGAGGAGGGAAAACAACACAATCAACAGGAGGGGAAGGAGGATACAGAGGAGAAGGAGGGAAAATCACAGGAGAGGGATGAAGAGGAGTAGGTGGTTGAAGACAAAGAGGGGGGAAACCACCTGGGGTTACTATTATCACCAACCACTTATTCAATAGATAAGATTCGCTTGTCTCAATTGGGCATAAACTTGGTAATATGGGTGTTTATTAAATATATTTTATAATTGTTGAGACTAATGTATATTATAACAGAACTAAAAGGAATTTATGCAACAATTGCTAGTGAGTACAGGTAGTCCTCGATTTACAGTTGTTTGTACAGTGACCGTTCAAAGTTACAAAGGTAGTGAAAAATGTGACATTACCATTTTTCAGTTATGACCTTTGCAGCATCCCCATGATCATGGGATCAAAATTAAGATATTTGGCAACTGGTTCATATTTATGACTGTTGCTGTTCCCCAGGATCACATGATCACCTTTTTGGGACCCTCTGACAAAGTCAATGGGGAAGCCAGATCACTAACAATTGGATTACTAACTTATCAATTGCATGATTCGCTTAACAATTGATAACAAAGGTCATAAACTGGAACAAAACTCACTTAACAAATGTCTCACTTAACAATAGACATTTTGGGCTCAATTGTAGTTGTAAGTCAAGGAGTGCCTGTAGTTTAAAATATAATAAATCAATAGACTTAAACAGAACATTTTTGTTGATGTCTGTGGAGATTCTCAATCTTTCAGGTCATGGTTGTCCCACAGGTGCTTTTCAAAACTTTTGCCTTCAAAACATTTCGCTTCTCATCCAAGAAGCTTCTCAGTGCAACAATTTGCCTCCAAACTTGTGGGTGCTCCAACACTGGGTATTTTAAAGAAGAGATTGGACAATGGTTTCTCTGAAATGGTGTAGGTTTTCTGCTTGAACAAGGAGACGATCTACAAGGGATGCTTAATTCTACCCTTTGTTTTCATAAGCCAAGATTTCATGCAGACAGGAAAGGTCTATTACTACTGATAGAAAGAGAGTTATCCTAACTGACCACCTTCTGATAATCTGAGATTGGTAGGCATTTACTGCCATTTTGTCCAAGTGGGTCTATTTTATGTATGCTTTTCCTCAAAGTATTTTAACCCAAGTTTGCCAGTATCCCTCTTTTATGAATGGATGTTCACTCCAGCTGATTCAACTACAGAAAGAATTATACTTAATTTTATAATATAAACTATTAAGGGAGAGCCGTGGTGGCACAGTGGCTAGAATACAGTATTAGAGGCCGACTTTGCCTACTGCCTGGAGTTCAATCCTGTTTGGCTCAAGGTTGACTCATCTTTGCATCCTTCCAAGGTCAGTAAAATGAGGGTCTAGATTGTTGGGGGCAATATGCTGACTCTGTAAACTGCTTAGAGAGCTGTAAAACACTCTGGAGTGCTATATAAGTCTAAGTGCTATTGCTATTGCTAAGGGAGAACAAAGGTAAATTACCATTCATAGGGAGAAAGTTAGCAGAAAACCCACAACTGTTCTATTAATCTAAGATTAATCAACTTTGTGGCCTTGAGACAAAGTATGGAATAATGATGTTGGTGAAATGGCATGAAAACTTTCCACTTGTGATTGGCAGAATGGAAAATGGTTGTAAACTGTATAAAGAGTCCCCAAATATGTGAGGAATTCCAGAAACCAGGACTGAATTGAAATGCTCTACCTATACAATTTCATATTTTTCTTCTGTCAGCTAGTTCTCAATAGCCCCCAGGAGCTGATTGGTTACACAGAATTGCTTTCAATTTCATATTTTTTAAAACAAAAACCAGATGGGGCCTTGATGGGGAGTAAGAGAAATGCTGAAAGAAGAAAATTACTTGGGAAGATTATCTGGAGTAGAAAAATTACATCATTGCAATGAACTTTCACTTATGTTATTCCCCCATTGCCAAGGTCACATGAAAAAGTCAATCTATTCTTCTGCGTGTTTACTCAGAATCAGTTCTGCCTGTTTTCAGTGGGCACTACTGTAGCAATTAAATATACATTTATATAAAAATAAATCCTGCTGAAGTAAGGAGTAGTTTAGGCAAAATTAATGTGCTTGGAACAGGCAATACGCATGGTCCAAACTGGAACTCAGGCACAATTTTTCTTTCCAATAAAATCAGAAGTGCAGATCTGAAATAACTTAAAAACAATTTGAATGAGAATGTGCCTGTGATTCATTAACTACTGTTGTTATTGATGTGAGACGTTATTGTTCCAGCCTCCTAGATTCCATCTTTCAAAGCTGAAGGAGGACGGGTTTAATTCATAATGTTCATAATGTCCTTGTACTCCCAAGCAAGATGCAGACAAATCACCACTTCTCCTTGTATCTTGACACAGATGAGTGACTAATGAAACCTAGTTTGCTCAAGTCCAGAAACTGAAATGAATATGAATGTCCAAACATTGCCTTGCTAAAAATACTCTTAGTTAAG
Source organism: Boaedon fuliginosus (assembly GCA_027560395.1). Classification (NCBI taxonomy): domain Eukaryota; kingdom Metazoa; phylum Chordata; class Lepidosauria; order Squamata; family Lamprophiidae; genus Boaedon; species Boaedon fuliginosus. Next base: position 68,943 of record JANHGC010001404.1, on the reverse strand, counting down.
GCTATCAATATCATGTTGCCAAGGTTCAACAACCAAGGTCACTGCAGCTTTTCTACTTGGGCTTATCAAGAAAGAAGACCCAATGGAAATGTATCAATGAAAGCACTTATGGCGTCTTTGGTTACCTGGAGCATTTGGTTGATTTTATCTTGCGGTACAGTATTTCATACCCTCAGCAAAGTCATTAAGAACACTCAGTCAATACTGTCAGAGCTTTTGGCAGAGCATCCAAATTCTACCCATTAACAACCCCATTACAAGGTTTCTATAGGAGTGAGAAGGCCCACTTGTAGAATTCAACACAACATGCCAATCTCAACATTATTAGAAAAAATAATTCTTGTGTATTAAAAGTAGATAAATTGCCAAATTATAGAAGTTTAATTTGCATTCTCTAGGAAATTATGCCAATTTTCTAGAAATGTAAATGCTTTAGAAATGAAACTACCACCAACTTTCTTGGTTTCAAATAACAAAGATATACTTTAAAGTCAAAGTTTTTAGGTTTCAAAATCTTACCATTCCTGTACTACAAAATAAGCCTATCGAAGAAAAATATAAATAATTGTATGCTCATTTTTTTAATTATTACTTTTTGTGCTTGTGCTCAAGAGTTATCTTGCAAGCAAAGCCATTACTACTAAATAAGCTGATGACTGACTGATCTGGGTCCTGTCATATTTTCTCTAATAGAAATGGCATTATGTTTTTATATACTGTAGGTGAAGTTGTAAAAGGAGCTTAGGAATTTGTCTAAAGAACCATCAGATGATGAGCCATACAAAATACATAACTGGCCCATGTTGTATTTTGTTCATCTTCTGGAATAAACATAACTGCAACTACCACAGCCTTAAACAAATATATTTGTCTATAATTAGAAAAATTATCATCTGATATTCAAGAGGGAGGCTTCATTCAAGCAACCAGAACAAAGCTTGCACATCAGCCAAATTAATAGCATTGGTTGCAATTCCAGTCTGTTTCAAATTTCAGCTTCATCATGAAGAATCATTTAACTTTATGAATTCTTTTTGGTATTTCATTTGGAAGTTATGGAGTGTGAAATATGCAGCACGATGAGAAAACAATTATCTAGCGTTACCTGTTGCTTATGCATATTATATTCAAGAGTCCTGCAGTGACTATTAGTTTACTATTGCACAATTTCAGTGAAGTGAAAACTGACTCAAAGTGATAAAAATACACTTTTACACAGTGTATATACAGTGGGTATTTTGCCTGCCCATTGTGATAAATTAATTTGTAGTGTTCAAAATCAACCTCATTTTACAATCCTGTTATTGACAAAACGATTGCTCATTTTTATGAAAAAAAAATTGAACCTAAATATAGAAATAGAGATGTTTTATAATAAAAAAGAAATAAATACACATAGAACTAGGGTATTAAAAGTCACAAGCTATACTATATACATGGTCCTTGTTTCTGCCATTAAAAACATATTAAATAATTTCATATTATATATTGCATTAAGTAATATTAATAAAATATTTTTTAGATTTGAGGAGAACCAGAAAAAAAGCAAACAGAAAAATACATCATACACAGTCAAGTCCATTGCGTTTTATGGAATTAAAACCATTTCCCTTAGACATAATCTGCACCACACTCCCAATTTTTTATGACTTTCAACTCTTAAAATACAAATTTTCCTTCAATGATTTCAGCAAACTCTTTATATTTGTAGATAAATTAAATGAAAACATGATTTGTATTGTTTTTAAGTTCTGTAAAATATGAGAAAATATTCTGGGCACTTCAACAGGTCAACTATTCATTTTGAATAAAATGTAGTATGACTAGACAAGTATAATAAAAACATTACCACACAAGACACAAATCATGAGTACATGGGAATGTATTCTTAACCTGGAGGTGTTTTTACGTTCTATCACCATTTTTTGAACAATCTATTGAATATAAAATAAAAACTGAATAACAGTCAAGATCATATTAAACACAATAAAGATTATTTCAGATTTATCCACAATAGTTTCTGCCTAAACGGGCAAAATCTACCCAACTGCCTATTAGAACAGCAATATTTTGGACACACCCAGGAGAGGCACCTAAAATTAGAGGCTGGTGGCTTCAGAGACAGAGAGAAAGGCACTTATGTTAGTGGAAAGGTACCTGACTTACTCTGGTCAAATGTTAGCTTAAAGTTTCAAAGAAAAAAATACATGTAATCAAAGACACAAACAAGAAACTGAAGCTACCACCTCTACTGCCATTCTGCATGCTTACAAGAAGGATAAATAACAAGTCATGGAAGAAAGAGTTCCCAATTCTTGATAATATATCTTGAGGCTATTTCTGCCATCTTCTTCTCTGATCTTATCCTCCCAATTAGAATATTTGTGCATGAATATGAGGATATGAGCTATGAAAAAGATTCAAAATGCAGTCAAATCCCAAATACTCTCCAAACATATGGAACAGAAATCCTATCAGCCCTCGCCCATTGTACTGGTTTGTACTGGTTTACTCCCACAATCCACACCAATAGTTGTTCTACCTTTTCAAACAAATTGAGTTCCAAGTCTGATTATCTTACAGTCAACACACATATATGACACCTCACTAAGGCACTGGTTTGACTTCTTTTTGATATTATTTGGCTTTCTGAATTATCTTATGTGTATCAAGAATAATGACTGTTATTTTCTGATCTTTTTTAAAAAAAACCTGCTTCAACATCTGGTACTGTAATCTGTACTGGATGATCCCAACCACTATTTTGTTAGCATGTAACTTAAGGATATTATACAACATTTTGCACAGTCTGCTAAATGTCTTCTCTTTGGTATGATATGGAGATTTATCTGTCCCAATCTGTTGGCCACTGTGTCATTCTCCAGATTTTCAGCTGTTATTTGTTTATGATGCATCATAGCTTTTACTGATTCGTCTGCTGTTGCTTGTAATGTGTCTGTACATATTTCATCAATTCCTTTATGCTTTCAACTTGGTGGTAACTGAAAGGCTGATCTTTCTTCTCCTTTTAGTACTGGAGGATGCTGTAAATACCGAATACTATCTAAGCTACCTTAGATATTAACATCTTTGCTCTTCAGTATATCCTTCCATTTCTGTTTGACCTTCTTTTTGCTATCTGTTCACTGTGTTCTTTAGCAAGCCAATTCAAAAATTCTTCTTCTCACTTTGGAGATATATTGGAATATTATTCCTCATGGTGACATCTCCAAAGCTTTAATTTATCTGTCATAAACACCATTAATACTCTGAAAGATGCTCAGCAATCTTAGCAGAAGGTACTTAGTAGTACCTTCAGTATCATCTGCGGAGGCAACCACCTAATGCTGTACCATCAATCACTTTATATTATCTATGGTTTACTTGGGGAAAATGTAGGATTAGTTGACCATTGCCTTTTTCTGTTGAATAGCAATGTCAAACAATTACGGTAATATCTAAAAAGAATTACTGTCCATTTTGCCTGATCTGCTGAAGTGTTTTATGTCATGCTTTCGTTTAATTAATAGCATATTTAGCAATTGTAACAAATACAGACACACACACACAAAATCACACATGTATATCTATATAGATATACATTATGGTTACTTTTCCATGAAAGAACACATTCATACTTATAGTTTTAAAATATGGTGTGTGAAAGCAGGACATGGTAAATTAATGAACATCACAGAATCCCGAAGAATATATATTAAAGAGGACTTGTAATAAAACATAAACTATCCAGGCTTGGAAAGTTCAAAATAGACATGCGCAGCTTTGGGAATTGAGAATAACAATTCCTACTTCAAAATTATTCATAAGTATTTCACTAAAAATTGTTTCTGTTTTGCCTCCAGACACTTTCTCTCTTTGATTTATTAGTCGTGGCCTTTTCTCTAGCTTTGCATTGTTCGTTTAAGTAGAAGACTAGGAACTTGGAAAAGTGATTCCTTTAAAATATTAGAAAGGCTTTTGGTTGTGACAAGAAACCCAAATATTGAAATTTTATTTTTATTTTTTAAGCAACAAGCAGGCCCTCATTCTGTTGTCTGAACACTGGAAAATTATCCTATTAGCTACTCTGAAGAAAGAGGAGGAAACACCGAATAGCAATAATCATGGCCTACAATACACCCTCAAGTAACTGGCATATCTGTTCTGTTTCCTTCCATTACTTGTAAAATGGCTTGCATTGGCTATCTGTTCAATATTTAAACATTCACAGATTGTGCATCTGATTATTAGACTGGAAGAATTTTATTTCTATCCATGTTTGCTAGTAAAATACACTTGTAATGTGTGTGTGTGTGTGTGTGTGTGAGAGAGAGAGAGAGAGAGAGAGAGAGAGAGAGAGAGAAATTGTCAGAAAGGTAATACTTTTATGGCTAAATATCCAAGGGGAAAAAATAACTGATTTATGGGGGGAAATTCTATATGAATTTCAAAGGTAGATTTAGATGTGGATAAGATAATATATAGACTAATGCATAATATACCATAATAGCTATTCAGAAGAGAAAGTAATAACATTTGGATAAAAGAATATTTCTAGAACTTCTAACAAGGATACAATGAATACGACAACCTTTAAAGTCCATTTTACTTTAGAAGTGTTAATGTTATGCTTTAGCTTTTAGAAAAAATGTGCATAACCAAAGCAGAAAATAAAGGAAAAAATGAACATCAAAAGAAAACATGGTTTTCAGATACCATTCTGAACATAAAACAGCTGGAGTTGAACAGAAGCTATTATTGTATGCAAATGATGTGACTTTTTGAGGCTTCGAATATTATATACCAGAGAATGTATTGATATAGGACTGGAGTTTGATAATTTATCAGATTACTCAATTAATTGGATGAAGATACACAAACATCCTATGAACTTTAACATATATGAACATTTCTGAAAATTGGTATTTTACTTGGTGCTTGAATAGTTTTAGCTAAATTGGAATCATTATTCCAAGAGAAGTTTGTTTTTTAGATATCAAATTTATTTGTTAATCTAGATTTATATAGTTTGATACATGCACTTATAAGGATTCCCATCTTAATACATCAAAGTATTAAATTGCTAAATTAATAGATTTTATGTGGACAAACTTTAGATTTTATTTACTCAAATTATAGCTTTCAACTCTTGATTTACAGTTTTATCATTCCATGTACATTTTGATTTTTATTTCTCAGTAGAATCCAAAGAATCAAGCCCAAAACTCACTGTGAGCATAATTAGAAAAACATTACGTGATCCATTTGGGCAGAAACATGGATTCCTTTTTAAACATACTCCAGTTATATTTTTACATGTTTTGAGACACCTTATTCACACAGAGTTATTGTATGCTATAGGATCATTGTAGCTTAAAAACTGTAATTCAATATTTATCGTGAAATTCATCGCCAATAGGAATATTGATAATTTAGATCATCATATTGATCTAAACTGAAGAATAGATATATATTGAATTAAAATATATTTTGATTTCACGAATTCATGCAGACACATTAGAGCATCTAAAACTCAATTACTATCACTATTGGAATGTGGCATGAGCATTCCAATGCTACAATATAGCTTTATAGACTATTTAATGCTGCTAAGGTGAATATTAATTATTTGGAACAATTTTGGAACATTTCACGTTAAGAAAACAGTGATAAACATTGTTATGACTAGTAAGTATTATTCCTATTACCTTAAAATAATATTAATTTAACAAAAATATGTTCATTGGTCAGCTCAGAAAATGCTTTAAAATGAGTTTGCTGTCAATTCCATTGACAAGGGTTATTGCCCTTTTTTGATCTGTGTATGTCTTAAAGACATCAGTGGGATTGTATGTCAATTCTTTGGAATTTATCACTATGTGAATATCTATGTATCTACTGTGTCTGGGCTATACATGGGAAAATATTTTAATTGGAAAGACAGTGCCAGCCTGGATTTACAGCCTTGGATTTATCCCTGTAATACGAAGACTGATCAATATTCTGTATGGCCAAGATTTAAAGATGTGTTTAAAACTGGCCCTTTTTATACTTTATATGCCACAAAATGTTTTTGTTTGCTTTTTTGCTTCTGGTTTTCCGTTTTTGTTTTTTTTTAAATTTAAAAATAAAATAAAATAAAATAAAAGCTTTAAAGTACAATTTTCCTTAGAGATCAGAAGATATTCCTTCTTCTGTGATAGAGATTTACTCAAACTATTGTTTCTGCCTGCTGGTCAACTACAGTACAAAGTTTTCCCTTTTCATCTCATCTATTTAAAGACCCATGGAAACCAGATAGCTTATTCTGGAAAATCATTTACAGGCTAGCAATATGAGTACTATCCTAATTTGCTTAATAATAGTAATTAATTTAGAAGCATCTACAATTACAAAAAAATAGTATTGCTATTGACAATACTACAACAATTTTGAGCAAGAATTAGGGCTGCTTGCATTAATATGGGGGGTGCTGAGAAGTTCCTGGCTTTTCCCCCTTCCAGTTGAAATAGAAAAATGACAGTATGTAACTGTGCAAATATCAGGTCTTTGTGATTCTTAAAACTGTTTCTTCTTTTAGTGAGAAGCTGTGATGGCAGAGGCACAAGCAAGTTGCACGTCGTTGGATGTAAGGGCTGTCATGAAGTTTTTGTTTCTCCAGGGAAAGTCAGCAAAGGACATTCACACTGAGATGTCACAAACACTGGGG
>JANHGC010001404.1:4088-14355 GCA_027560395.1 Boaedon fuliginosus | reverse complement strand
ATGAATAATAAAATGTTTAGTGATCATTAAGAAATTTTGGATGTAAGATCCCATGTATCATGAAGTTTGATGTTTGAAGATGTTTTTTAAATATGTTAAACAAAATAAATTTAAAAAAAAAAGATTGCACATAGACTTTGCAGGTCCATTCCAAGGAAAGGTGTTCCATATAGTGGTGGACTCTTTCTTGAAATGGCTGGAAGTAGCACTTGTGACAGCCAGCATCTCAGCAGCTGTAATCAAGGTGCTATGTAGACTGTTTGCAATGCATGGGCTGCCTGAAATGGTGGTCTCGGACAATGGAGCAGCCTTCACCTCGGCCGAATTCAGGGGTTTTCTGGCCGACAATTTCATCAGGCAAGTAACTTCTGCTCTATTTCACCCATCCAGTAATGGGTAGGCAGAGAGAATAGTGAGGTCAGCCAAGGAGGTGCTGACTCAAGTAGCAGAGGGTGATTGGTCAACAAAACTTTACCATGGGATTTGGTCTGGATCCATAATTACAGCAGGGGACCACCCTGGGAGCCAGGAGTTGTGACCCGGGCTATGGGACCCATGTCCTATATATTGTCATTGGTTGGAGGACAATGTTGCCGATGACACATAGACCAGCTGAGGAAGAGAACAGAGGGCCCCCTAACAAATAGAGATTCTAACTCAGCAGATACCCCAATCCCGTTCAGCATCCCCTCGGAGCCAGTTGGCATGGATGGCCTGCCTGAACCCTGGGAAACAGTAACACTAAGCAATTCGCACCGCAACCAGTGGCAGCTGAGCAGGAGCCTATTGGAGCAAGTTCAGGGGTACCAATTATATTAGGCTCAAGGTTGACTCAGCCTTCCATCCTTCTAAAGATCAGTAGAATGAGGACCCAGATTGTTTGGGGGCAATATGCTGAGATGTAACTGCTTGGGGAGTGTTGTAAAGCTCTGATAAGCAGTATATAACATCTGAGTGCTAATGCTATCTCTGTTGTTAAACCATCCAGAGTCCTTCAGGAGTTTGGCGGTATAAAAATGTAATAAATAAACAAAATAAAATAAATTTTAAAAAAGGAAGCAATTTCTCTTCCACTTGCCTAAATAAGTATATCTACGGAGGGGTTTCCCCCAAAAAATCTTGTTAGCATTTTATGAAACCAACTGAATTTTTTAAAAAATCATCTCTCTCCTTCTCAACGTTACTCATCTATTCATTTGTGGATAGGCCCAGCCCTTATGCTAGGAAAGAGTTCAACTATCCAGAATGGTGAAGGTAATAGGCTGCCACTCCCTGTGGTCTGACCTTATCTGGTGTCCATTGTCCAGATTATTAGTTAAGAACTCCTGACACCCGACCATTGTGCTGGAAGGTTTTTATCTCCTTTATCCAGTACAGACCCAACTGAATGACATTCAAAAGCCTTGGGCAGCTGCATCAAGACAAAAAGGATGTAAAGGAGGACTTGAGAGCTCATCTATTGTTTTGGTGGCAAACCTCTAAAAATACTGCTGAGGCAAGAAAAGAGTCCAGCCTTTTGCTAGATACAAAAGTTCAGTTGCGTCCAGCTATTAAAGATACCGTCTGTTCTGCTTTTTTGTCCTTTTCTCTCAACTGACTGGCATTTCTGTTGGGATCAACACGGATGAGTTTTTTGTTTGTCTGTTTCCAAAAGGACACTATGTTTTTACTGATTATATAGAATTAAAACGCACAATACCTGCATTTAAAAAATACTGAAGGTATGGCCATCTGATCTTAAAATGGGCCAGTAGGAATTATTAAAGGAATGTACTTATTTATTTAGAGCAGCTTCTTTCTCCATGTTGCTGATAATCTCTGTGATCCCTGTTTTAGCAGCCTTTGGAAACAGGTGTTGTTTCTGCGGAGCTACAGGGGGCCTGTACACTAATATATATCCCACACTGGCTATGATGGGCTCGGTTATCTCCTAGAACCAAAGTTCTCCTTCTCAGAGATCTGTTAAGTTAATTAGGGCTACAATGGATATTTGCTTACTTAAAGATAAGTGTTTAACATGAGAATTTCAGCTCCAGTATCTAAGAGAGTTTGTTTAGGATCATTGTAGGTTGAAACAGAAAGCTAATACCTCACACCTTGAGGGTTTTTCAAAAAACCCCACCTTCAAATACTGAAGCATCTGCTAAAGAGATATAAATATCAAAGTGAGTTTGCTTTTTAAAAAAGCAATTTAATAAAGCCTGTAATAAAATATTTAGATATACGATGACACAATGTATGCTTGAAAAGGTGGCAGGACCTGACCGAGCAATCATATTTTAAGCTTAGAAACGAAGCAGGGTCAGGTGTGGTTAATATTGGGATGAGAGATCACTGGGGAATGTCGGGGTCATAGGCTACAATGGAGCTTGAAAACCTCTCCAGAACAAGGCAATAACAAATCATTTCAATAGGACTGCTAAGAAAACCCTCATAGGCATGTCCACCGTAACACCACCGGTTAACTTGTCTCTAGAGAGTGTATCAATTTAAACTTTCAGAAATCTGAAGTAAATATGATTTTTTTTTATTGTGCTTGAGATCACATCAATTATATAATAGCTATTTCCTCTGCACTAAAATGACCTAACAGTTATATAATTCCAAATTATTGGGCTTAAGCTGCAAAACATACTAGTTTTGTTTTCAATACTGACATGAAGGATCAGCTCCTGGAAGTGGATTCACTCCAATGAAAATAGGAAGAGCAATTCATTCAGACAGAAACAAGTATATAGATCTGTGTTCTACTGTATATAAATAAGTGTATACAGAATTTTTCTGCTCTTATTTGTAGTGAGTATTCAAAATTTAAGAATGCCACCTCAGTAAAAATTAGTAATTTGTTTCTGGCTGGGTCGAACATCTTGCATTATTTTTCTAGACTTTCCTATTATTGATATTTGCATTGTATATAACTCAGCAAGATATGATAAATTACATTAGTGGATCATTCACAGATTTGAAATAGCAAAAAATACCTTCTTTATCAAAGGCCTTCCTTAAGACATTTCCAAGTAACCAGATAATATGTAGTAGTTTATTGTTCTTTTTGCCCATAATTTTATTTGTTGCCTGCCTAGTCTTTGTTCTCTAAGAAGCATCTAAAACTTTCCTGCATGCAGTTACCAATAATCCTTTTTCCCCCTCTACCAGGAACATAATTAGATAGAATTATATATTAAACTTGTCTGAGATTTTGTAGCAGAACTCAGGTTTGAGCTGAACTTGATAGATAAGCAAGTCATTCTTCACTGTTACAGTTAAGAAATTGTAAGAAGACAGTTACTCTCTTTATTCTTTTACAATGAAACAAGAATATATACATTAATTAATAAATTTATATGTACATTGATCAGAGATTATGTTAGTAACATACTTATTAAATATGGAGCAGAAAAGAAGAAAAAATACGGCTGACTTATTTAATAAATTGTACTAGATAGGATTTAGAGTATACTACATAGGAGACTTACAGACTTACTTACAGTCAGACTGCAACTTCCGGAAACTGCACTGAAACCGTAATTCATATGCGCATGAGTGTACACACACACACACACTTTAAAACCTGTTTCAATTTAAGAACTGTAAGTCCTATGAAAACATTTTTTTTCATGTAGGACAATGTCTCTAACTATAACAGAATTAATTTTAAGGCATACTGAGCTTCATTTTTTCCAAAAAATGGGCATCTCCATAGAAATTTTGATATGCAGAGAAAGTGTTCGTTCCTTCCACTGCCACAGCTTTACAAACAGACAAGATGGAATTCAAATGGTCTGCAGAAATCTAGAACGCAACTGTTGTTTGGTAGGGAGGGAGTGGTTTCTTCAGGCTGTACGCTTGGCTATCTATTGGAAGAATTAACCAAGTGTTAATCCCCCAAAGTTTTGCATGAAATTATCTTACTTCAATAATGTCTTCATAGGGTTAAAATCTCCCCATGGATTAAAAGAATCCCAGAGCAGCATGAGAGGAAAGGAACAAAGAGCATGAGGGAGGAGGATATTAATAGCACATTCATCATATATCTTCTTGTTAAGGAAAAGCATTTTAGTCTAACTTTTGAAGTTAGTGCCTTATGGAACGGTGTGAAGTTGTAAATTGAACAATAATGTAAACATCTAACATTTCTGGAGTAGGCTTGTTAATTGCATACAGTATTGCCCCTTCAATTCAACTGAGTCACAAACAACGTTTTTAGTCTACAAAGCTTCACAATGTTATTGGTTACTGAAAGGCCATCTGTGCTAATAAATTTGAAATTGGGCATGTTATGAACGTGGATGTGACCCTAAAATTTTTCAAGGCCAAAATGATCATTCTATAATTTGGAAGGTATCTTAAGATCCTATGCAATTCCCAAAATGCAAAAAAAAAACCCCACCTATTTTGCTAATTCCCTTCTCTGTTGTAAATCTGCAATTAGACTCTATTTTTGTGCTATAACTTTACAAAAAAAATAATGTCTACTGATGAAGAAGAAAAAATATGACTAGCAATGATTTAAGATGGGATTCCAGGCTCTATTACTGTCATAAATTGAGGTAGCAAAGAAATACTACCTCTAGTATTATCTAACTCCATTGGTATACTACCTCTAAAGATATCTAACTACCTCTAGAGATATCTAACTCCATTGGTCTTCCAGATTATTTGTCAGGTATGATACCACTGTTTATCTTACTATTAACTAATGTGGGGATTAACATTTCTTTCCTTGCTTCCACTATCTCTATATGCCACTTTCTGCATTGTTTTTTTGTTTTCTAAAATGCGCACCTCTGCTTTTCTGAAGATCTTAGACTCCATCCAAACTTGATTTTCTAGGTTTTTCTTTTCCTTTTGACCGATTCACCTCCTTCATCTGTGGGTTTTTGATTCAGCCTGGTTCTGTCTCTCCATATGACCCAACTATCAGAAAGACCGTTTTTGTTTTCCCTATTGCAATGGCCCTCAATCTTTCTGGGTCAGTGGACCAATGGAGACGGTGATGATGGGGGGTGGGGGGAGGAGAGGGGATAGTTTTATATGCACGCAGGTTGCTTTCACACATGCAGCTTCGTGCACGCACTCACTACTATTTCTGCGTCCTGCTTCCAAATGGGCTGTGGCGCAGCACTGGGTCATTGCCTGGGGGTTGGGGAGCCCTACGCTATTCTTCCTCCTCTATTCATATCCATACATTTTGTTGCATTATACAATCTAGCTAACATGTGGTGCAAATCATGCAAGTTCTCAGCCAATAATACAAAATAATTTGCATAAAAATATTTTTGGAGTTGTATTCGGACTGAGAAGCAAGGAGCAAGACCACCATCAGCCATGGAAGCTCACTGAGTGAATTCCCATTCTCTCTCTTTCAGCCCAACCAACTTCGCAGAGTTATTGTTTGTAAAATTGGAAGAGGCTTATCAAGGCTGCCTTGAATTTTTGGAGGAAAAATTAAATGTAAATCTAATAAGCAAATATGCAATTAAACAAATAATCTCAGTTTGTAAATTGTTTTATTTTATTTTAGATTTGATTTTTTCCATCTGTTACACAACCTGTTTAAAATGTGGCAAGGAAAGACAAGTGGTGCTACATAAGGAAAAATAAAAGAACATGATAATTTTCTTGCAAAGTGAACGAACCATGAATGTTGCTATGAGTATCAGCTAATTATCAGGATATATGGCAACAGTGGAAACTGTGGAATCAGTGACTATGGACTCATTACACCAAGAGTATTTCTCCAAACAGAATCCCATTGCTAAAAAGAAAAAAATCTCTCTGGGAAAAAAAAAGATTAAAAGCTCAAGGATCAAATAATTGATACCAAGTTGGTTGACCTAGAGTAGGGCAACTGAACACTTAAAAACTTTAATCATGTGAGCAGTGGTCAGAGAAGATAGGACAAAGTTCCTATGAATCAGATTAGCTGGAAGAAATGGACAATTGCTATAGGTTTTATTTGAGAAAAAGCAAATGTACAATTATACCTCGAGGTTTAACTAGAGCTCAATATGCAGTACATATTAAAAGCACAGCATTTCCTATTAAAAGCACCAGCAGGAACATAATATTTATGAATTTATTACAGAAAAAAAGAAGTTATCTTTTGAATGGAAAAAAACAACAAACCTCTGTCCTTTTACATAACGTACTGGGAAATGTTTCCTTTAAAAACCAATTTCTTTTAAATGACCATTGGAAGGAATAAGATAAAAGCAAATTTTCTTTAACATTTTGGTTAATTTATAGAAAGTAATCCCATATATATATATATGTAAAACCTATTCTCTACCTTCTTTCTCAGAGTGAATCAATAGACATTTCAGTTGGGCATTTGATAAAAGTAATGAAGACGTGAGGTCTTTTACAAATAATAAACATACGATAATATTTTGTAAAGTGGACAAAAGCCCATTATATCAGAAAAGGTGTTTCCAGATGGCTTTTCTATGGAAAAAATTAGGTCAGCAGTAGTTCAGAAAACTGTTCTTTTTTTATTCCAATTTAGCCAAATGTGATTTTTCACACATTAAATTAGGCTTTCAATCTGTAATTTAAGGTTATATACATCAATCTTCTACATGTTTAGAATGTATATCGGAAAGCTACAGTACAATTTTGTGTTGCTTGACTATGCGTATTTTTTCCTATTCTATGTTGTGATAGTGAGTGTGTCAATGCAATGGTTTTTCCTCCAACAGCAAACTGGAAGAGCAATTAAGAAACAGCTCTGAAGTGAGTGCTGGCAGTCTTCAGTTTACACTGGAAATTGGTACCAGAATTGTTGCTACGTGATGTGGTCATAAAGTATGATGTTACATGACAGCACTTCCTAGCAATGGCAATTCTGATAGTCTTGGTTGTTGTCATTAAAAGAGGATGTAACGTGTTCACCATTTGTAAACTCCTGCCAGCTTCCCCAACAAAGCAGGTTGCAAATGGCAACCATGTGACCATGGAACGTTACAACAGCCAGAACTCTGAGGATTGGTCATTAAGTACTATTCATTCACAAGTTTGAACAGTCACTGAACACATGGTCATTTAGTGAGAATACCTCTGTTAAAATTTCTTGAATTCAACTATGCAACCAAACCATTTCTAAAGTTATAAATTGTTGGGCGCAAGCAACCAGAACTGCTCTGAGAATGAATAAAATAGGTTTCTTTATTGTTGATCATCAATTTACAAGAATCTCAGCAGACTGCCTGCCTTCTTTGGGAAACAGCCCATATAGACCTAAAGGTTTGGCATCAAGCATTTCCTTCTTCAAATAGACTCTAATCTGGAATGTCTTTTCATCCCCGCCCCCACTATAGGGGCCTCCTCTGCTTCAGCCAGTGGTTCTACCACTTAAATTATGCCAAGTTCCTAGCAATGGAAACTCAAGCAGAAGACTCTTCTCTAATACTTATTGACAAGATCAAGAATAATGTATATTATTATATTTTCAACCCAATGCATAGATGTTATAGGAGATGACAGGAGATGACGAGGGAGGGGTTAAGTGAATTATCAGTTTAGAGTCCCTTTATGTCCACGAGAGATCTATGTCCAGCCCTCCTTGAAATTCTTCCTTATCTACTGCCAACTTGCCTTGACCATTAATAGTTTAGATTCTTGTTTAGAGGGAGCATGAAATAAACTTGTATTCATTTTGGACCTAACCCTAGTTTCCAATTTCTTGTTCCTGACTGGTGTCTCTAGAAGGGGAGTAGAGATAGTACTTAGCAATAGCACTTCAGACTTATATTCCACTTCACAATGCTTTACAGCCCTAAGTGGTTTACAGAGTCAGCCTACTGTTCCCAACAATCTGAATCCTCATTTTACCGAGCTTGGAAGGATGGAAGTCTGAGTAAAGCATGAGCCTGGTGAGATTTGAACTGCCTAACTGCTTGCAGTCATCAGTCAGCAGAATTAGACTTCAATACTGCATTCTAACCACTGCGCCACCACGGCTCGTAAAAGATAAAAGGGCAAGATGGTGGCCATGCACATAAAATAGGAGCAGGGCTTTCATTGCATGGCTGTGGCAGCCTTTTGACTCAGGGGCCTACATGTTATGATTAAATAAATAGCCACCATTGTAAAACAGACACATGAAAACTTACTTCATGATAAGATACCATGTTTTGCTTTCCAACTATTTCATTTGTTTTTCAGTTTAAATTTTATATATGTAGAAAAGATTTTGACAGACAACTGATCCCTGCAAGCAGAAGGTCTGCAAATATTTGTGTGCATATAACCTGAAGTTGAAATTAATGTAAACTGAAGAAGAGAAAGGGAAAGAGGATAAACCACAATAATGGAAAATAAGACAAAAAGTAAAATCATCTAAGGTTTGTGAAGTGGGAAGAAATAAAGAATTTCTAGAAGCTTTTACCTATCATACCTCCAGTTATTGCCTAGATAAAACATGGGAGAAAGGTCTGTGAAAAAGTAGATTTTAGTAAATAATTAGGAGAAAAGTAAAATCTGAAAGACAATTCAAAGGAAACAACTATATGCTAAAGGAAATAGTGTCAAGAAGGAAAAATACAACTAAGTGTAAATGTACACCAGATGTATGGCAAAGATATTGTGTGTTGTTGCAGGGGGAAGAACCTTAGGCCACATTGGGACTGTAGTAATTAGTGAAGCCTAAGGCCAACACAACACCCAGAGTAAATCAGGGTACCTAAATTCAATTTCCCATCCAGCTGGAATGTTCACAATTTAACTATATGTCACTTATCATCTGTCAATCTGTCATAGAGCTAGGGTGATGAGGATAAAGTATGTGAACAGTATATTGGACGAAGATGCACCAAGACTTAGAAAAAAATGGAATAATTCAAAATATCACTAAGAAATAGCAAATGAATACTTCAGTGTCAAGCTCACCTAGAAAGTTTTGAGTCCGGCGGGGGGGGGGATTCAAGCAACTCACAGAACTCCATCTAAATGATTTCACCCTGAAATAAGGAAGGGGTTTTTCCTCATTTAATTTTCAGGAGTCTGTTTTTAACCCCCTGTTTATTGATATTAAAGGTGATTATTAAAACTTCATATGAATTGCACTTCATTGGTTTTCTGCTACTAAAAGTCTGACATACAAATCCTTTCCCAAGCATCTTGAATGGGATAAAAATAAATCCTGTTCTAGCATTTTTAGTGCCTTTCATCATAACTTTATATGGATTTCTGAAGATTGAATTCCACCATCACAGTATTACTTTCAGCAATTTGGGTTTTAGTTATCCATTAATACTTCCTGATCACTGATAGAAAAAGATCAGACAGTCAATACAAAGAAGGGGAGGTAGCCTTTCTCTGCAAATGTAAACACATTCACAAGGTTTGAATGACTCACTATAAAATCACTATAAAGGAATAATAGTGGAGCCTGAGTTCTGAGATTTGATAGAAAGCTGAGAGATCAAAACTTATCCTGTTCTTCCTACTGAAATTTAGAGCTAAAAATTCTCACAATTGATAATAAACAATATTAATATCATTAGAAACTAGTCAAGGGATATAGGCGCATCATCATAAAAAAAAACTTTAAAAACAAAATAATGATCTTCAACATCCCATTTTCCCCTCTGAATTATAGACTCCCCCTTCCTTCAGTTCTTGATCATTTATAGATGACACTTGCTCTAATTTCCCATTTTTTATACAGCGTAAATTGGAGGGGTTTTTTTGAATGGTCAGATATTAACATATGACAAATTAGAGCCAAACGGCTATTAATAGAAGGAACTAGGTATTGCCTAGTTCTATGAAAAGAATAGTTTTCCAACTGTAGAAGAACAACTATGAATAATTATATTTTTTAAATTGTTGATATTTTCTAGATGTGGACATGTGCATATAATATGAATGTCACGTGCCCATGTGTTAGTAGCTTTAAATTAAGGATAGAAGAAAGTACATTTCCAGTTCAGAAAGTTTCTGTTTATTTTTGTTTATAATGCTACTATATTTCTGTATTACCATTTTTTTTGGAGTATAAGACACACCTTTTTCCTCCCTAAAAGAGGGTGAAAATCTGGGTGCGTCTTATACACGAACTGTTGAATCACCATACCTGGGAGGGGTGGGGAGGAAGTTGGTCCACAAGGTACGGAGGCCTCAGAAGGCCAAAAAATGGGCCATTTTTGCTCAGTTTTTTGCCTTCTGGGGCATCTACATGCCCTGTGAACTCACTGCCCCCCCCCCGAAGCATTCTACAGGCCAAAAATGGCCCGTTTTTTGGCCAAAACAGCCTGTTTCATCC
>JANHGC010001403.1:103613-114245 GCA_027560395.1 Boaedon fuliginosus | reverse complement strand
GAAGCTGCGGATCCAGGAGGACTCCCAAGTTGCGAACCCGATCTGAGGGGAGCAATTTCTCTCCCCCCAGCTCCAAATATGGAAATTCAACTGGACCATGTGGAGGCAGTACATAAAGCCAGTCGGTCTTGTCAAGATGTCCTTGTCTTCACGGACAATGTCTGTGCAAAGGCATTTATCAACTGCCGGGGGTGAGGACAAGATCTCGGACTCTCCAAGCCCTGTCCAGACAGCTATTCATCTGGGCAGAGACCCATCTGTTGTCCCTGTGGGCGGAATACGTCCTGGGTCCAGAAAACGTGACTGTGGACTGGCTCAGCCAAACCAGTCTCGACAGCGGAGAATGGAGGCTCCATCCTGAGGTGTTTCAAGACCTGATTCGGTCCCATGGCAATGGATCTTTTCAGATGCCACACCTCGATCCATCTCCCCAGGTTCTTCAGTCAATTCCCATGTCCCTGGGTGGTAGGGACGAACGCCCTCCATCAACCCTGGCCTCCCCGCCTTCTCTATGCATTTCCTCCCCTGAAGCTCCTCCCAAAGGTCCTAGAAAAAATAAGGTTCAAAAGAGCGGAGGTCTTACTGATTGCCCCTTTTTGGCCCTGGCGCCCCTGGTTCGTGGACCTCCACGACCTCGCCATCCTCCCTCCACTTCATCTCCCTCTCTGGGACGATCTATTGTCCCAGGGACCAATCCTGCACCCCAACTTGCCTCGTCTGCACTTAAGTGCCTGGAGGTTGAGGGGCCCCATCTCTCATCCCGGGGTTACTCTGCCCCTGTCATAGATACCGTTGTGGCCGGGAGGAAGGCATCCACCAACGGTATCACATGGTTGGCCCTCTAACATTGGTGCCACGGTGGGGACCTTTCTCCAGAATCCATCAAGACCAGGGACCTTTTGGGGTTCCTGCAATTCGGCCTCCAGCTAGGCCTCAGTACCTCGACACTTAGGCGACAGGTCTCGGCCATTTTGGCGGTCCTCGGTTTCCTTCTCTCATCCTCACATCAAGAAATTTCTTCATGGGGCCTCTCTTCTTAATCCCCCTCCAGTCCCTAGGGCCCCCTCCTGGGACTTGGTCTTGGTCCTTCAATCACTCTCTTCTGCCCCTTTTGAACCTATGGTCTCCTGCCCCCTCCGTGAACTAACCCTTAAGATGGTTTTTCTTTTAGCCATTGTCTCTGCCTGGAGGGTTTCCGAACTGGCGGCCCTATCAACTTCTCCCCGTCTCCTTTCCGTCCTGCCCGATCGGGCAGTCCTACATACCGACCCCTCTTTCATACCTAAAATCAATTCTGTTTTTCACTGGGAGTGGAAGTTATCCTCCCTTCTTTCTACCCCAACCTTACTTCACACCAGGAGAAACTCTGGCATACTCTTGATGCTCGCAGAGCTCTCCTATTTTACTTAGATTGTATGGACCCATTTCCTCGATCCGAGTCCCTCCTCGTCCTCTTTCACTTTAAGAAAAAAGGCCAGCGGGCTTCTCCTTCCAACATCTTCCGCTGGCTCAGGGAAGCTGTCGCGGAGGCCTACAGGGCCCAGGATCTCATTCCCCCCTTAGGGATCATAGCGCACTCCACCAGGGCGGCCTCCACCTCGGCAGCCTTTAGGGCCTTTCAGTCCCTGGAACAGGTCTGCAAGGCGGCCACATGGACTGTTCCTCAGACTTTCATTCGCCACTATAAAGCGGACTCCTATTCTTCTGGGGATCTGAGCTTCGGTAGGGGGTAGCCTCTTCTGCTTGGTTGACCCACCCGCGATAGGCTAGGGTATTTCGCCCATCTTGTCACTGAGGCCACTGTGTCCTTCCATGGGAGAATGGAGAGTTGGGTACTTACCGTGAACCTCCATTCTCGGTGGAGACACGATGGCCTCGGTGCCCCGCCCATTTGACCTTGTGGCTGCACATCCTTCATTAGGTTGCAGGTCCTTCATCTGTTCTCCCTTTTCTCTCCTACGGTCTCGAGGCAGGGGAGGACTCTATTTTGGAATGTTCTTGTTAATCCTCAGAATTGGGGGGGGGGTGTTTCCCAGTTTTCTTTTTCAGTGGTTCCAAGTTGTTCCAGTTGTTCTACGTTTCAAGTTGTTCAAAGTTTTGTGTTCAGTTGGCTATCTGTGCTACATGTGGACTGGGACCTCATGGGAAGTTCCACCCCCTATTTGGTCTGTCATTGCCTGGCAAAGGGGGCAGAGCCCATCTTGTCACCGAGGCCATCGTGTCTCCACCGAGAATGGAGGTTCACGGTAAGTACCCAACCCACCATTTTTCAACAATGCTCCCTATGCCATCTAGAGTTCAGTGATAGGGGGAAAATGCGGGGTGGGGACAGAACTTGGGAGGAATTTTATATATGAATATGACTTAGGGAGAAATTATTCTGTTAGGTGACATCAATCGAAGGGTGGGACTAGATGAGTCAGAATACTAAAAAAATAAAAGGTTAGACCATCTGCAAAGCCAAAAATGAATGAGAGTGGTGATTGGGCGAACATTTTACTCTGGAGTGATGCATAAATCTTTACATGTGAACATGGAAAATGAACAAAATGAACAAAAACATATATTGATTTGATTGTTTACAATGAACTATTGAGAGAATTCAGGAAAGATAAAGATGATGAGTGGTTCTAAATATGGGGCAGACCACTCTTTGCTAATATCAAGAGTAGCTTTGGAGAAACTAGATGTGGAAGTAACCAGAGAGAGAGAAAATAGAAGTCCCAAATTAATAAATATTAGAAGATAGTGTAATCTCTCTTAATAGAATAAATGGAAAATGGGCATAAGGCAAGGGATGAGGTCTGAAAATTACTGTCTCAAATAACAAGGTACGTTGCATAACAGTAATTAGGACTATAATTTCTATTGCTAAGTGAAGACATAAATGCAATGTTACATGACTGTGCAATTTCAGTAATCCCCCATTGCTGTTGTTAAGTGAGGACCAGACAAGTTGCTAATGATTTCCAATTTCCTGCTATCTTCCCCATTGACTTTTGCTTGTGCAAATCCAGGCCAGTTGCCAACTGCTTATATCACAATTATTTGACTGCAGGGACCCTGTGACAACTGAAATTTTGAGGACTGGTCATGCTACCTCTCACTCAGTTTGAATACTGACCATTCAAAGTTACAACATCTCTGAAAAAAATGACTTAAGATAATTTTTCACACTTATGACTGTTGCAGCATCCCTATGATCACATGATCAAAATTCAGATACTCGGCCACTGGTTCATATTTATGACTGTTGCAATGTCTGGGGTCATGTGATCCCCTTTTGCGATCTTCTGACAAGCAAAGTCAATAGGGAAGCCAGATTCACTTGATAACCATGTTACTAACTTAACAGCTACAGTGATTTACTTAACAACTGTGGCAAGGAAGATCATAAAATGGGACAAAACTCACTTAACAAATGTTTCACTTAGCCACATAAATTTTTGATTCAATTATGGTCGTAACCTGAGGACTACCTATAGTTGCTGAACCAGTGGTTGTTAACCAAGGATTTTTTGTAGGTGGATTTTTTGATAGATAAAATAGAGTGGTCTGTTGCAAATTATATTCTAACAAACACTAGAACAATTGATTGATTGATTACATGTCATCAAGTCAGTGCTTACTTTTTGCAACCACATTATGTGGTAGAATTTATCAACAATGATCTGTCCTTAACCCGGTCCTACAGGTCTTCAGATAGAGGTTACTTATAAAAATGGGAAAGTATGAACGCTGATAAAATGGAAATGAGTAGTATCTGGTTTATGACGAAGAATGAATTTTGAAAGAAGTGAAAATGCCTGTGGATAAGATCTTGCAATGGCTCTCTTCAGCGATAGTTGGGTATTTCAGAAGAAACATGAAGTCAGTAGAATGCATGCATAATGGATTAGTTAAGTGTTTATGGCTAAATAAGAGATAAGGTTTAGAATGATGGCTCTTTGGGCCATCATTTCAGAAACATTTCCTTACCCAAACAAAGAAGCAGAATGATCAAAGGCAGACAAAAGGGTTGTGTGAATCAGAGGGATTTCTGACTTCCTGCTGGCTTCCCCATTGAGTTTCCTGTAGGAATCTGGCATCAGAAATTCCCCTCCTTTCATAGTAGGCAGCTGCTGGGGAACTGTGATGGAATATTGAAAATTAAGATCACATGACTACTACTATCAGTAGTATTGAAGCAGCCACAATTTGCCCAAATTTCATGCCCTCAGGAGTCACGGGTCCCAGGTTGTATATTCTGTACATTAGCCCATTTGAGTTACCTTGGTTCAAAAATGGTTGCCCTATGATGCAACTTTTTGCCAGGTTAAAGGTCATGATGAGTTTCAGTGGTAGATAGATAGACAGAGGCACATTGAATACAAGATTGGGAATGAAACAAGCATATTGATCATGAAGGTATGATGTTGAAATTGCAGGGGAAATATGTGAAGGAAAAGCAAACAGGTTGAGAGAAGGAAGAATGAAAAAAAGTATAATTGATTAAGGTTGATGTCAACCTGAAGAAGAGAAAGGATAAAACTGGAATCAAAAGCTGAACAGCAAATACAATATTCATACATAGTATGGGAAGACTTAGTAGATAGCATTAGTGTTTAGCTGTAATTTCCTTACCGCATGCTTTATTTCTTGGGTTTGCATGGCACTGATTACTCCAAAAGGGAATTGTATCTGTCTGTTTGTCTATATCTATGTACACAGTACATTCAGAAAGGAAACATTTGTTTTAAATGAGTATTTTTTCTTTCAGGAAAATGAGGAAGCCTCTGAAGTGCTGGACATATTTGCCTTTCATCCTTTTCACTATCCCAACTAATTGTGGGTCAACTCAGAATATCTGTAAAATCACAGATAAAATGGCAGACTGTAGTCATTTAAAGCTTTCTCAAATTCCCTCCAATCTCCCAGCTGATATAACAGCACTGGATATTTCACATAACCAGCTGAGAACCTTGCTGCCTAAAAACCTTACAAAGTACAATCAGCTTGTTTATTTAAATGTGGGGTTCAATTCCATCTCTAAACTAGAGATGCACTTGTGTCTCAGTTTACCTTTGTTAGAGGTGTTGAGGCTGGAGCACAATCAGTTGCGTACATTACATGGAGAAGTTTTTACTTCCTGTACCAATCTGAGAGAGCTTAATTTGGGATTCAACTTTCTGAATACAAAAAACGATCCTTTCAAAAATCTGAAGGTAAGTCCGAGCTTTGATCTGCTATTTTGTGAATCCATATGACTGACAGTTCTGCTATGTTAAGAATACATGGCATGACCATATGTAAATATGACTTGACTGAGTTATACTAGCATTGTTTCCTTAAGTAATAATTCTTTTGATTCTCCAGCTTTTTTGATGGAGAGAGGAAAATGGAAGAGGAAAAGATCTGTTTAACAGAAATGGATTTAATGCCTTTTGTAAACAAGGATTTTTTTTGCTACTCAGTGATATAGGAGTGTATATTTATTGCTCTCAAATGACTCCTTTTGTCCACTTTTTTCTAGTCTTTTGTTTGTTATTTCATATTCTGCTTTAAAATATAACTGCATGATTGGCATAGATATGCTGATTGTTCTGAGTCAGAATTAAAATTGGGTACATAAATGAAGATAAACATACATATATTTCTGGGATGTGTATGTATTGAATATGACATTGTGTTGATACTGCAAGGTAAATAATATGGACTCCTGTCATAGCATGCTAATTTCTATAGAATTGCGTCTCTGGAATTCTGTACTTGCCATCTAAATTGATAAGATTGGGAACAGGTGCTTTTCTGCTTCCAGTTGTCATTCTGGAGGTCACTTCCTTGCAGGTGAGAGACAGAATAAGAACCAAAAACACCCTCAAAAACCCAGTGCCCAAAAGTCAGAGATGGATCTGCATTGTAGTGAGGAAAATAAGTATTCGATCCCTTCACAAAAGATGTCTTAGTACTTGGTGGCAAAACCCTTGTTGGAAATCACAGAGGTCACACGTTTCTTGTAGTTGGCCACAAGGTTTGCACACATCTCAGGAGGGATGTTGTCCCACTCCTTTTTGTAGATTCTCTCCAAATCAGAAAGGTTTCGAGGCTGATGTTTTGCAATTCGAACCTTCAGTTCCCTCCACAGGTTTTCTATGGGATTAAGATCTGGAGACTGGCTGGGCCACTCCAGGACCATCATGTGCTGCTTCTTGAGCCACTCCTTTGTTGCTGTGGCTGTGTGTTTTGGGTCATTGCCATGCTGGAATACCTATCCACAACCCATTCGCAATGCCCTGGCTGAGGGAAGAAGGTCCTCACCCAAGATTTGATGGTACATGATCTTGTCCATTGTCCCTTCAGTGCGGTGAAGGTGTCCTGTCCCCTTAAGCAGAAAGACACCCCCAAAGCATAATCTGTCCACCTCCATGTTTGACGATGGGGATGGTGTTCTTGGGCTCATAGGCAGCATTCCTCCTCCTCCACGCAGGGTGAGTTGAGTTGATGCCAAAGAGCTCGATTTTGGTCTCATCTGACCACAACACTTTCACCCAGTTCTCCTCTGGATCATTCACATGTGCATTGGCAAACTGCAGACAGGCCTGTACATGTGCTGTCTTGAACAGGGGGACCTTGCGGGCACTCCAAGATTTCAGTCCTTCATGGCGTAGTGTGTTACCAATTGTTTTCTTGGTGACTGGTCCCAGCTTCCCTGAGATCATTGACAAGTTCCCCCCGTGTAGTTTTGGGCCACTTTGTCACTGTTCTCATGATCATTGCAACTCCACGAGGTGAGATCTTGCATGGAGCCCCAGACCGAGGGACATTGACAGTTATTTTGTGTTTCTTCCATTTGCGAATTATCGTACCAACTGTTGTCACCTTCACTAAGCTGCTTGGCGATAGTCTTGTACCCCAGTCCAGCCTTGTGCAGGTCTACAACCTTGTCCCTGATATCCTTTGACAGCTCTTTGGTCTTGGGCATGGTGGTGAGGTTAGAATCTGATTGATTGATTGATTGATTGCTTCTATGGACAGGTGTCTTTTATACAGGTACTGTAACAAGCTGGAATTAGGAGCACTCCCTTACAGAGGGTGTTCCTCATCTCAGCTCGTTACTTGCATATAGTGAATGGACACCTGGGAGCCTGAAATCCTGCTGGTTGATAGGGGATCAAATAGTTATTTCCCTCACTACAATGCAAATCCATCTCTGACTTTTGGGCGCTGGGTTTTTGAGGTGTTTTTTTTGTTGTTATTCTTTCTCTCACAGCTACAATAAACCTACCATTACAATTATGGCCTGGTCGTTTCTTTGTCAGAGGGCAAACGGACAAAGTCAGCAGGGGATCAAATACTTATTTCCCTCACTGTAAGACTCCTATGTTATTTGAATGAGCAATGTGTAAAGGAAATAATATGGCAGTGTGCGTATACCACTATTATGGCTTACAAGGTAGTAATGGGCTTTTCTCCATTGGAATACTTGCCAAAGAAGCTAGATAGCCATCCGTCAAGAGTGTTATGACTCTGGAGTTCAATTCAAAGCAGAGAATTGACCTAAATGGTATCCGAGTCAGTCTAGCTCTATGATTTTATATGAAACTGGTTTGTAGCAATGGGGATAGTATTAATGATTTCTCAACATGTAGAAATTTGGAATATGGCAACACATATTTCAACTCAGCTTGCCGCTTAGAGAAGTTGGAAAGCAGGACATCTTTATCTCCCTCCCTGGGAACCTAAGTATGAATTCTACTTCATAATAATAGTTAAGAGCTCCAATATAGAAGCAGCCATGGCACAGATGGCGATGTTTGGCTGCAAGAATACCACCCACGCCCACATTTGTTTTAAAACTATATTTTGAATTATGAATGACAAAAAAACCCTAATGGAATTTCTCTATGGGGGTACAATTTACAGCAAAATGCAGTACAAAAGCCATGTTTAAATAAACACCTATAGGATAGATTTATGCACTTCAATAAGCCATTATTTCCTTAATTGTTCAATGAATAAACCACAATTAATTGGATCCACAGCATACATTAAAACATGTGCACATTGGCTGAGTTCCCACCTAAAATCAAAATAGTCACATTATGGCTTAGGTGTTCTGATTTCGGCTTTACAAAATCACGAAACAGACTCCTTGTCCCGACAAAACCCCCTTTTATTTGGCTAATGTGAATTCCTATCATTCATATCCAGCAAAGTCCCAGCAAAGAATCTTTCAAGGGTGAATTGCAACCATAGACCTTATCAGACTTGGAGAGTTGCCAGGCCGATAGCTTCCAAGCGCAACGCTGTACAAGAAAATACTTGGCAAGTAGTCTCTGTGAGTCACGAACACATCTTCACACTAATTAAACAAACTAATTGTCTCCTGCAAACACCACTTCCCTTTGCTCCTATCTATTCCCTCTGGGAGGGGCCATTCACCGTCCACCTGTGCCTTTACTCCCGATTTGACCCTTGTTCCTTAACTTCCCTTCTCCTGGCAGCTCTGCTCATGCGCACATTAGGAACAGGCTCGAGCTGTTCTTCTCTCCCACTGCCCTCCAACTTTGAAGGCAATTGATAACTGTTGGACGGCCCTGACCCCATCTCTGCCTCCGACATAGAGCACTCATCAGAGCCATCCCCAGACTCCAGGACTGGCCCATGTTCTTTCCCAACCTCCTCACTATCCGATTCTGCCACCAGCTCCCCTGGTCACAACATTAGGCCTCTTCATAAGATATGCTTGACTGAGCATGCCACAACATTAGGCCTCTTCATAAAATATGCTTGACTGAGCAGGCCACAACATTAGGCCTCTTCATAAGATATGGCAGGCCACAACATTAGGCCTTTTCATAAGATATGCTTGACTGAGTTATGAAGAAGGCTAGCAGGTCATAGCCTAGGGCTATGTTGTGACTCCACACCATGCTGCTAAACTGACGGAGGATTCTGATTCTGAGGGAGAGATAGAATCGGAGGGAAGGGAGACGTCGGCTGTTGACACTATGCCAAACGCTGGTCCTTCCACAAGTTATCAGGAGCCAGTAGTGTCTAACAGCAGTGGGGAAGAGGCTCTGAGTGATGTCAGAACTCTGAGGCTGCTCAGAAGACAGCAGCAATGTAGGAAGGGCAGAGATTGACCTACAGCTGACCAGTAATTGACTATAGCAGTTAAAGGGGGTGTGGTTGGGAACTGTTCTCTGCAGAGAACAATTGGAAATTATAGAGAGAGCATCGTGTTTCATGGTCTATCCTTGTCCCTGGATTTTCTGTTCCAAGTTTGTCATCTCTGCATCGTGAGTGTTGTACTCTGAGTATCTTATCACTTGGCATTCTCCCTGGACTAATTGGGAAATGTGCCAGAGGCTACTGGCAATAGAAATATTCCTGGGCTTTTAAGAAAGACAGATGTTTGGAGGTCTTGGTTAAAATAAAACACTGTGTGTTTAAAAAGTGGTCCTGATCCATGTGTTTTGGGCATGGGACAGAACAGGCTAACTCCAGCCAATTAGGAGTATTAGCTTTAGTGCTAAAACTAGACCTGCTATTTGTCTAGCAATCGTATAGAAAAAAACTATGTAAAAGAATAAGTAATCCATTTTCTAACACTGAGGCAGTATTTATTTACTTACTTGGCTGATTATCTTAACCAGTATTATTACTTGTAGTAATAAAAAGAGGTTTACTTAATCTGGCGCCATTTAATATAGGGTGCTTTAAATGTGACAACCACACTTTGAATCACACCCAAAGCCAACTACTGGTAGCCAGCAGAGCTTGCGCAACAGTGGTATTATATGGGGGTACTGTGCATTCTGGACCAGTTCTGAAATTTCCAGATGCTTTTCAGGAGCAGCCCCGTTTAGAGTCCATTGCAATAATCCAGCTGCTAAGCATCAGACACGAGCGGAGTTGAGCAAGTCTTCCGGATCTAGGAAAGGACACTACAAGGGCACAAGATGGATTTGTGCAAAAGCCGTCCTGGCCACAGCTGCCAGTTGTTCCTTGAGCAGGAATGGCCACTCTTGGTGATTTCAAGTAGATGTGGACTTCTAATTGAGGAGAGAGTCAAGGATGCAGTTCCTGCAGAGCAGAGGTTGAGGGCTAGACCGCTTTTCTCCCTATCGACACCAATTCACACAATGAGTTGTCTATGACCACTGTGTTTTCCACTCTCCTGTGCTCCCAAAACCTATTTTTAGCGGCACCAGCCCCAATTGTGCCACCAATGATCTTTTGTTGCTAATCCAAAACAGAACGTGGGACAGGCAGGGGCTGCGAACATTAAAAACCCGTCCATTCCATGCCATGCGCTGCTAATACAAAGAAGGAAGACATCTGGGAGAAGAAAAGGTATGGCTTATCCAGGACATGAAAAGAGAGCCAGTTGTAAGTCTAGGTTGGTCGCACGCATCAGTAGAACAGAAAGGACCAAAAAAAAAATAACCCCTCAAGGAAAGGAAAGCTAGAAAATTACTGTATATACTCGAGTATAAGCCTAGTTTTTCAGCACCCAAAATATGCTGAAAAATTCACCATCGGCTTATACTCGGGGAGGGGAAAAAAATTTTTTTTTACATTTTGGGCCCTCCAACCCAAATCTAGCATATATTTACCTATATTCACTCTATTTTCAGCACAGCTGAT
>JANHGC010001402.1:124257-134743 GCA_027560395.1 Boaedon fuliginosus | reverse complement strand
TTTGTGTGTGTTTTCTTCTGGTAGATGGTGTGTCCTAGGGAGCCATTGGATTTTTTGTAGACTAAGACATCCAGGAACGGAAGTTGGTTGTTAGCTTCTGTTTCCATTTTGGGGTGTAGGCTGTTGAAGTGTGTGAGGAAGTTGTCCAGTTTTTCTTTCCCTTTGGCCAGAAAACTAAGGTATCGTCTATCTATCTGAGCCAGAGTCTGGGTTTGTGGTCGGATTTTTCTAGAGTGTGGGTTTCAAACTGTTCCATGTAGAGGTTTGCGATGACAGGTGACAAAAGTACAAACAAACAGAAGGAGCACCCATGGGATCACCCCTCTCTTCTGTCATCAATTGATTATAGTTCAAAATGTTCAGTAGGTATTCAGTTCATTCAGAATACCCATTGTTTTATTCCCCAAGCTGATCCCTCCCCCTATCCTTAAAAACATATTAAAAACAATCTTTCTATATATTGCCCTATCCACCAGTTACAAATGGCATCTTCTAACCCTCATCGCGCCTCTTCTTCCTTGCTGGGTCAGTCTCTCTCTGCATGCCTTTTTTTTTTTTAAATTCTTTCTCTTTTCCAAAGTTTTTATTTAATTTTCTCTCCTCTGTTATGTCCTTTCATTTTCTTTTCTCTGTCGTTGGTGCCAGTTTCCCCATATCTTCCGACTGCTTGGCTGGTGACCTTTTTAATCCTTTCCCGCCAGTACAAATATTCTCTTATGTCCATCTTAGGTTTTTTTAGGTTCCAGCGCCATCTTTTCCTTTGTTGTTTTCTCCTCTGCCTGGGCTTGCCTTCTCCAACTCCGACACCTCCTGTGTGTCTCCTGTCTCGTCTCTTTCATTATTTTACATAATTCCAACACCATTTCTTTGATTTCATCCAACTCATTTAGTATTGTCTCTCCATATTCTTTTCCAGTCGCTGCGCCTGCCATCTCCAGCAGCCTGCACAGTGCCCTTTAAGTTTAAAAGACAAAGAGAGTCCCGCACCAAATTCAAACCGTCCTGTCCCCTGTTATCTGCCGCTAACTCATTTTTCAGGAACCTCTTTCCTTTCCGTCTTCCGGGATTTAAATTTTAGAAACAGTCTTATCTCACCCAATCAGCGATCTCCTTTCAGATTACTTCATTCTCTCCTGCACGATCTTGTTACCAGAATGATTACGACTCAGCGGCTACCATTTTGGAGACTTCTTGCCGGCTGCCAGCTACAGAGCTCGTGCCCAGTGGGGAGAAGACTGTGATTCTTCTCAACCCACCTACGCTATGCTGCCTTGCTTCCCCTCCAGGGAAACTTAGGTGCCTTGTGGGACCCTCGGGCCGGTAGATTGGGCGTGGACTTGCAGAGGTCGCAAGTTTCCAGTCATGTTTAATTTCTATTTCCTCATGTAATCTGAAGATTTTCTGGTGGTCTCCTTTTCCAAATATTAACTAGATCCAATCCTACTTAGCTTCCAGGTTCAGCTAAGATCTGGTAGGTGTTACCATGTGTAGTTGGAATCCCCTATTACTTAATCTGATATTTGACTTATAACTGTAAGCATAGATTTCTGAATCTCTTACTAAGATTTTGTAATAAAATTAAAAATATATAACAACATCCATAATAAAATTTCTCTACACTGAGGAACAGGAAAATAACAAGAACAACTTACTATAAATTAACCAAACTATAACTAAATCAAGATGGGATCAAGGGCCAAATCCTTCTGGAAGAGAATTTGACCAGTTTTGACCAGTTTTTGGAAGATAAGTATATGTTCACTGGAAAGTCATTACAAAGCCCTCTCACTTTCCTAAAAGTGAGACATTGCTAAAAGTTTTTCTTGGGGATATTGAACTGGCCAGGCAAACTGCATTAAGAGAATGTGGGTCCTTAATTAAAATAATGAATTGAAGCTTAATTAAAAATTAACAACTCTATATATGAATATAGATTATATGAATCAACTTCTCCACATGATGCAGGGTCTTTTAATCAATTTTATAAGGCATTTAGCAATGACTATTTTTGTTTAACCCCACATTATTGTGGTGAAATGGGAATGTGGAAGAAAAAAAAACTTAATAAAGTTTCATGATTATGAATAGAATTTAGTTAATTCAATACTCGTATTTGGTAATATAATCATATTGCAAATTCCAAAGTTAAAATTGGCTGCACTAACGTTGTGTGTGCAGATGCAAGCATATCATCTTAAACTTTAAAAACTTAACAAACCCACTGAGATCATGGAACAGTTTTGTTTAACATCCTGAGTTCATATAACTAGCAAAACGTTTCAACCTTATAAGGAAGAAAAAATCATTTCTTCTAACAATATTGTACATTGATCCAAGAAAGGAAGGGCTGAAAAATAATCTTCTTAAAACTGTTTTCTTTCTTTCTCTTTCTTTCTTTTTCTCTTTCCTTCCTCCCTTCCTTCCTTCCCAATGATTTTGTAGCTGACTAGTGGGAAACTGAATTTGTGTGTGCCTCTGTGCCATCAACTGGGTGACAAAAATGGGCATTGGAGGTGTTGGATGAGAAAAGGAGAAACATGTTTTTGGAGATGGGGAAGCTTCCTGCAGTTCCCTGCCTCCCCTTCAGGTCCAGGGTGATGGGATTAACACATGACCCTCATGACATGATAGGATTATCCTCCACTCAGACCCAAATAAGGATAATGCCATTGAGCCATAATGAAAAGTGCCCAGGGCCCCTTCATTGCATCACTCACCAATCTTGGCACACAGGCAAGCTTGGCACACAGGCAGCCTACAATGCTAGCTATGATCTCTGACAGCAACCAATCAGGATACATTTCTTGCCACAGGTATGGGGGCAGGTTAAGGGCCCAACAGAGGGTATAAAACCAAGGGACTCACAGCATCTCCTCCCTTTTCACCCAGGAGCATCAAGGCATGTGATCTTATTCACCATTAAACCATCTTTCCAAACAGCTTCCATGTTCCAGAGTCTTTTTCCCACTTGGAAATGAACCCAGAAAGATATTTCTTCCAACAGAGGATTTAAACCAATCTGTCCATCTTTTAGCCAGTGATATTTCATTAGCAACAGGAACAGTTTCTTACAATTAGGCCCTTGCAACAAGTAGTTAACCTAAAGGGTCATACCTGATTGTTTCTATTTAGCTTTCATGCTCAGCTGAAGCCTTCCATTTCAAACTCAACAGTTTGACAGAAGTTGTCTCTTCCCTATCTGCTTTCCTGACAGTGGGAGGTAGATAACTTTTACTGAGAAGAATCTCAATCGGAATTCTCAGTCACATAGCTTCCTATAAGCCAGCAATCACAGAAGTATAAAGAAAATCATCATTCAAAAAAGGAATGGCAGAAAAAAAAACCAGAATAATTCAAAACTCCCAGCATGTTTCTGGGAGAAAGTAAAGTTCTGGATACAAAAAGAAATTGTGGCCCTCTAATGCAGCTCTATGCATGTGTATGAAGAAATCTCCAAGGATTATAA
This sequence comes from Boaedon fuliginosus, assembly GCA_027560395.1. Lineage (NCBI taxonomy): Eukaryota > Metazoa > Chordata > Lepidosauria > Squamata > Lamprophiidae > Boaedon > Boaedon fuliginosus. Next base: position 131,277 of record JANHGC010001402.1, on the reverse strand, counting down.
ATCTAAGGAATTTAACGCTGTTTCTTCTATGATTTCTGTTCAGAATCAGTTTCTCAGCTTTATCTTTAAGGTAGGAAGACAGAATCTTTGACCCTCAAATGTTGTTGGATTACTACACAACTTCTAGCCCGTGGTAGGTTTCCCCCTATACCCTGAGGCACCTCTCACTCCTGACCTTACTCAGTAGCTGAGTGAATTTGCCATCTCCTTTTTGCTCTCTTTGCTACTCTTTTTGGACACATAGTTTCTAGCAAACATTTCCTATGGGGCTTAAAAAGTTGCTTTTTCTATATGAGTCTTCTTTAAATGATTCTGTTTCCATAATGTGATTCATTCCTATGCTTAAATCTCTGGAAATTTTAACTGGGGAAGGTAAAAAGTCAGCCCATGCTTCCAGTTACTGCTGAGAAAATCAACTCCTTTCCATATTTTTCTCCTCAAAGCAATATACATAGCTGATAAGTATAGCATAACAAAACTTTAGTCAAATGGGAACATTACCTTAGGTTATTTCCAAATAAGTAGCACACTTCTAACAGACAATTTTTAAGATGAAGAAATGGTTTGTAAAGTAGAAAAAAATAATACAAAATAAGATTTAGCCAGCCTAAATTAAGGAATAAAATTTTTAACTCTCAAACCAGATAATGCCCATCTCCCAGACTTAGAGATGAAAACTAAACCAATTAGAAATGATTACATGTTATGTTGCTGTCAGAAGAATGAAATATTGATCACTTAAATAAATTAACTTTTGGGATGAGAAGATATAATTGTAGGTAAGAATTTTGTACTCAGAATGCTTTGGGACTCCACTCAAGCAGTTATGGGATATTATCACTATGGTTAGCTAAGGAAGGCGGTAAGGACTAAAGGTCACTCTATCTGGACTAGACAAGTTAACTTCTTGTCATCCTTTTTATAATTCAGGGCAAATAAAAGGATTGTTAATGTAATCAATTACATCATTGTTTCCATATACAACGCTCAAGTAGGTCAGGGTTATTTTGCATCATAGACAGGATAAACATTTTGGATGTCAATGAATTATTTATACATGATGTCAAATGCACAAATGACAGCTGAAACAAACAAAGACCCTGAAATTTAAATATCACAGTGGTGGCATCACACTGCATAAAATAATGCTGCGCTAATTTGCATGCTAACACTCAGCATGGTTTTGTAGCAGCACATTATCTGTAGGATTAACAGACTTTTCTTCCATAATGTAGTTTCTAATTGTGCCTCCTAACTGCCTTATAATTAATCTTTAAATAAATGAAGACGATTTTAAATTAAAAATGCTGGTTTTCTCACTTGTAGCTACAATGCCATTCTTTGCAGATATCTAACATTTTGATTTTTGAACATTAACTTTGAATGCTTGACAAACATTTAATTAATTATAACATATTATTTAGGTATATAATCCCTTGATATGACAGCTTCCTACATTCTCCAGCAAAATGATGGTGATTATAATCTATCACATTTTTTGAAACTACTAAAAAATCCAAGGAAGAAGAGGGATGAAATTTGAGATTTATTTCACTAACATTTCCCCAGGCTGATCAATTCTTTCCACAGTTTTAGAGCTGAACATGCAGTTCTCAAAATCTTGCCCTGAAATCCTTCCAAAATTTGCAACATATTTTAATGCATTTTTAATGCACTTTTTAATGCTAGACAAAGGGAAAATATATAAAGCAGAACAGAATTGATTTTAAAGATTCTCAAAAAATGGTGAAAGAATTGAACAGACAAGAGACTAAGACCAAAGCTCTATTATTTCAAAGTAGCACTATAAACGTATTTGAATGGTTTATTATTAAAAGGAATCAATGTAAGCTAAAAGGAACAAAAGTGAATTAGAAAACTGGTAATTCAGAAACTGAATTTTTGAACAGAAAAAAATCCCGGTGAAATACAAACATGTGTCGCGTTCCCTTGAAGCGACACACAGCTACGAGTGAACCAAACCACAATGACGGTCTTTGGTAGCCGCTGGGCGCGGCGGGATGACGTGGGGACACAGGGGTTCATAAGGAGCAAGCCAGTTCCGTTCGTTAGAGCTGTTTTCATTTCCGTTTTGGTTCGGTTAGCCACTGCCAGAAATAAAGCATTTGGAGCACATCTTTGAGAGTTGTGTTATTCCCCGCCACTGACAACGGGCTAGGAAGCCGACACATGTTAACACTTTCACTATTCATAAGCTTTTATTACATGATTTTCAGTCCTTCTTTTTGAATTTAATGGGTGGATTAAAATTGACCAGAAATGTTTTTTGAACGCAGTATAATTTTGATTTTTTTATAAGACATTTGTTTCCATGAAGCAATATAATAACACAAAATATATACAGAAATATCTTTTATTATTGTGTATTTTGAGTTAACACATAATTCAGCCAGGTAGGCAACTTTTCCACTGTGAACTATAGCTACTCAAAACTTACATTTAGTAAGACCCCCTTTCATAAACTTTTCAGTTCTATTTTTTTTCCTATTCACCTGAAAGGATTTTACATAGCCAATCTCTGGAATGCTACCTTCCCTATAATATATAGTTACTACATTTGAGATGAGAAATTTATTTTCCTCAGCAATTCAACAACTAGAAATGTTGATCATTTCTTTTTATTATTGTTGTTCTGTTGTGTTGATTTGTTGTGTTGTATTATATTAATTATATTATTATATGCCACCTATTTTGCCTAGAGGTGTATATATAAAAGAGAAGTGTGGTCTTGTGGTCTTGTGGGTATGTCCTCAATAGGCTCTTCTGTACCTGCAACAATCTTCCCCAAACTTGCCAGGCAGATCCCTTACCCTCTGAAGACGAGCACTGGGGAGGGGGGGTGTCAGACATGCCCCACACACCTCTAAGCCCCCTATAAATGCATTTGAACTGCCCTCTCCACTACCTACACTGACCAGCAAAGCAGCAATTTTCCACAAGGGGCGCCAGAGAGCAGCTACTGCGCATGTAGACTATTTATTTATTTATTTATTTATTTATTTATTTATTTATTTATTTATTTATTTAATTTATTTGATTTATATCCCGCCTCTCTTCACCCATCTGGGGAACTCGAGGCGGCAATAATCCTCAAGGCAAAAAAACATGGCTGCTCATGCCTGCAGCCTTCCTTCTTGCTGCTGGGAGATAAGTCACAAGATCGGGTGGGCAGGGATTGCTAGAGCACATCCGGTCGAAGCCGGGTTAAAAGCTAGTATTATATATGGATGAAGTCATTTTTACAGCAGTATTTAAACCTGTCTTCCCCATTTCGATGTCCTCTATGTACATAAGTTACAGAAATTTTGTCCAGCCCAGAATTGATATTAGCTATGAATTCTGGATATTGCATTACAACACAATTTATTTTTTTGTAATAAATTTTATTGAGTTTTTTCAACATAGTTTCAAATTGTCTTGTATTGCACACCGGTCTGCCTCAGGGCATCACTTATAAATCCAATTACAATTTGTCTTTCTATTTAATAATGCAATGCATTTATAAAATTAACTAAATCTATTTCAAAATAAACTTAATCTTTTGTGTTGGGTTCTCTGGCTTTTGAGCATTTTCCACGTTCCTCTCCTCCGGCCCCTCTTGCGATTCCACCTCCTTAAAATCCAGTTCCTCCATTTTCCCTTGCAAATCACCACCTCGCTTTCATTTTTTTTCCTTTTCTCTCCTCTCTTTCAATACAATTATCAAGTAACTGCATCATCTTTCGACATATATCAATTATTTCAGAACACATTGAAAGTGGTCTCTCGCTTCTTTCTTGGGTCTCCTCCATCCTCCCTTATTCAAAGTTATTACGCTCTTTCAAAATCAGCTCTTTGTCGGCTCCTCCCCTCGTTTTTTTCTGGAAAAAAATTCTTTCCCCAAACTTTTAAATGCCACTTGTTCAATGTTTAGGGAGTCCCAAATATGAACATATTTATCAGGTAACCTTAGCATATTTATCTTACCCTGGGGACAGTCCTTGTGCATCTTCACCACTCTCCAGCACAATCTTGTGCCCGGAATGGAATAGAATTCATGGTGGCCATACTCCGCCACTTCTTCTGTCGGAGGCTTCAGAGGTGTCTGGTTAGGGAGGACAGATGCGGCTCACCTCAACCTGCCGGATCATCCTCTATCGCTTCGCCTTCCCTACAAGACGGTTTAGGCTCCTCAGTGGAGCCCTCAGACAGGGAAGCCTGGTCGTGGGTCCGCAGAGGTAGCGGAGCCAGCGGCCAGTCCCGTCAATGTCCAGACCGGAAGTTCCATATTACAACACAACTGATATGTTGGGCAATGCTGATATAACTAATAGCTATAATTGTGGGCATATCTTTTGTCAATATTCAAGCAGAACACTCTACTTGCCATAAACAGCTATTTTGTGAATATTTTCATTCAGATTCCTGCACTGATTATAGGATTAGAATGGTCTCTCACAATGTATCTTTGATTTTTCTGTCCTCTTTTTATTTCATGCTAGTTTAAGGCTAGAGCATAAGTTACAATTGTCACAGGAATGGCATTTAAATACAGGTAGTCCTCAACTTATGACCAGACCACAATTGAGTCTAAAATTTGTGTTGTTAAGTGGAATTTGTTAAGTGAGTTTTGTCCCATTTTATAACATTTCTTGCCACAGTTGTTAAGTGAATCGCTACAGTTGATAAGTTAGTAACCTGGTTGTTAAGTGAATCTGGCTTCCTCATTGACGTTGCTTAGCGGTTCGTGCTTAGTGATCACAAGATCCTGGGATGCTGCAATGGTCATAAGTATGAACCAGCTGCCAAGAATCTGAATTTTGATCACGTGATTATAGGGATGCTGCAAAGGATGTGAATGTGAAATAAGTCACTTTTTTCAGTGCCATTGCAACTTTGAGCAGTCAGTAAATGAACTGTTTTGAGTTGAGGACTACTTGTAAAAGAATATCTGTACAAAATGCCTATTTTAGGGGGTATCTGTCTTTCTCCATAAAATGTAGAAATGCAACCCGCTCCCTACCTAGGATTTTCTTCACAAAGCAGAACTGGAAATTTATACAGGACATTTCTGCTCTTTGATCATCTGAATCTATCGAGAATTTTCTGAGTATTAGCTTGACAAAGTATAGCTCCTCTATCCTAACCAACTGTTTTTCTGATGTCCCATAAAAGTCTGGACTCCAGCACTAATGAAGCTGTCAATGCCAAATTTGCTTTTAGCAATTCCGGCTCTGTATTTGTTGTATTTTTTCTACATAGGACACACGGACACACCACACACACACACACACACATACACATGTACACACAATCACAAACCCACGCATCTTTTATGGGTACAATCTGTGTAAATATGTTTTGACAAGCTATTATCTGATGTAAACGTTTAAAAATAGTCAATAGTCCACCTTTATGATATGCAACACTAAATGAAAAGCATCATTAAAAATAAAGCAGCAACAATACAAGACAATTATTAAAAGTATTCATCATGCATTCACAAAATTATGTCAGCACTGAGATGAAGAATGCATTATTAATTATTGTAAGAATTAATTATAAAGGAGTGAAAAATAAGTTAGGGGAAATGGAGCTATGACAAAGCTTGATATTTACAAAAGAAAAAAAAAGCTGTTGCCTTTTTAAAAGATCCTTTTCAAAATTCAGATGGGCGCAGTCAGTAGATTTGATATGATCCAAATCTAACCTCTAAGCCACGAAAAAAAAAATTAAATCCCTCCCTCTGCCATGAGAGTACATAATTAGGCCTTGGAACAAATGCTGTGGAAACATTTGCTTAAGTAGAGACGCTTTTTCATAATTGCTATTGTGTTGAATTATACAGGGGGGAAAAACAACAAAAAGGCAAAGGATTGCTTGAGTTGATAAGCATTTCTCTTTCACAGTTACTTTTTTTTTTTTTTGTTCTCTGTTATTCTCTGTCTGCATGGACAAAATACTGGGTTTTCTGTCAGTAAACACAAATTAAAATGAAGTACTTTCTCCTCTAGTTTCTGCCAGGATAGTGCTGCAGATGTACTGAAGATTGATGAGTCTTGTCAAGGCTGAAAAGACAGTTTCTGCTTCATTCCCAAATTCAACCCACAATGAATCAAAGGTGTAACAGCTAGAGTAATTTTAGGGAATGGGCCCTTTGTTCATCCCTGAAATATTTTATTTTTCTGCCAACCTGCCTTCCATTGAGAACCTATACACTGAACGAGTCAAAAAAGAGGACTGTGAAAATATCTACATACCTCTCACATCCTGAACATAAATTGTTTCAACTTCTACCTTCAAAACCACACTATAGGGAATTGCACACCAAAACTTGCACACCAAAACAACTAGACACAAAGACAGTTTTTTCCCGAATGCCATCACTTTGCTAAATAACTAATTCCCACAACACTGTAAAACTACTTACTAAGACTACTACTATTACTCTTCTCATCCTTCCTATTAGCTATCTCCTTCCACTTATGACTATAACCTTGTTGCTTATGTCTTTACAATTTATATTGCTTTAGTTTCCTAGTATGATTTGATAGCTTATTTGGTATCCTATGGCTATCACTAAGTATTGTATCTTATGATTCTTGATGAATGTATTATTTTAGGTACACTGCAGGCATATGCACTGAAGACAAATACCTTGTGTGTCCAATCACACTTGGCCAAAAAAGAATTCTAATTCTAATCCATATGATAGGATTCTGGCTTAGCTAATATGTATGTATGTATGTATGTATGTATGTATGTATGTATGTATGTGTATGTATATGTATATGTATATATATGAAAGACTTGGTGTAATCGGGTCTTTTCCCGTGTAGGCTTGAGAGTATCAAGGCAACGTTTCGACGGAGTCACATTCGTCATCATCAGGCAAATTTAATCTGCTACAGCTTCTTGTTCCTAAGAGAAAATGCAGTAGAAGACTGCATTCTTTGCTTAACTGCCAGTTGTGCTGTGTTCTGATTGGATGGAGGGGGGGTGTTCCCCTGGTGGAGATGT
>JANHGC010001402.1:53779-68927 GCA_027560395.1 Boaedon fuliginosus | reverse complement strand
CTGCCATATTTGGTGAAGCTTTCGCCATAGGGGGGCATGAGGGGGCAGAAGGCGTTCTTGAAGGTACCCTACTCCTAAGTCATGAAGGGCTTTAAAGGTTTTCACTAGCACCTTAAATTGCACCCAGGAGACTATTGGGAGCCAGTGCAGCTTGCGGAGGACAGGTGTTATATGGATGCATTGAGGTACACCCTTTATCACTCACACGGCTGCATTCTGGACCAATTAGAAGAGATTATACTTCTTCTAGAATTCAGTGAAGTTGTCAGGGTTGATTGCTAAAATTTGAGGAAAATCTTGATGATCTTTTCCATAACATTGGTACATCAAATCATATGATTCACTTCAGAAATGATCATCAGAGAAGAATAAGTTTGAGAAAAATAATAGTTATAACTAAACAGACTCTCAATACTACTATGCACGCATAGACACACACACACACACACACACACACAAAGGCACACAAACACAAAGACCTTTTTAAAAAGCCCAGTCTACTATTATATCCAGAATACTGCCTCATGACCAATAGTAGCCTGCTCTATAGAAATAGAATTTCATGGAAACAGGTAATCTGGACAGAACAGATTTAAATGTTTTCACTCTATTTTGAGCAAATAAAAGTCTGTTCCTAAAAAATACCATCCATTTCATGATCTAAGCTTTAAACAGAACCAATGCCCCAATTATTAGCAGTATATCTTAGTAAGAAAAATATTGAACTTCAAAGACAAACGTGATATTAAAAGTTGATTAAAGGCTAGCAGAGAAATACTTGGAGTTGTTGGAAATTTAGATTTTTCCTTTGCATTAAGTATTTCACAACAAAGCTCTGTTCTTTTGGGATAATTTTGAAGTAGACAATTATAAGGTCGTTGGTTTCTGGCTTGTAATAGTTAGTAAAATTTAGGAATATTCATTTTTCTTCTTTCAGTTGTTTTCTTTTAAATTATAGCCTTGCCTCCAGTGTAAACATTGACACTTGTTAATGTTACCATTAATTGAAGGATTAGCAGACAGTAAGTGGCAAACATAATATGGAGCTGTAGAGTCATTTGGTTTATTTGGAAGAAATGCACACACACACACACACACACACACACACACGAAGTAGCATAATTAAGGAACATTAAGCATTTATGGAAAACTACTAGAAATATATCACCATGAGCATTTTCAAGAAAAAGTATCATGTTTTGAATGAGTGATTTGACCCCTCTCTGAAAAAGTAGGAGAGTAACAAGTAAATATATTTACACAGCAGACTGTCACAAACATTTAAATTTCATAACATTGGGCATGAATATTCTGATCTATGTAAATGTAGGATGAAATGTAAAACAGTGCTTTCTGTGTTATAAATGGTAAAATGTTTGGCGTGAAAAGGACTTTTGCAATTGGGACACCATGTCATAGATTTCTAATAACATCCCAAAAAATGAAATCCAGTGTGTTTTTGAAATATAGCAATGTCGGAAAGAAAATGGGATATCAAATCAGTGCTGAGAAAAAAAATATATAAGACACAGAGTTTTATCTCAGGTCTACATGGATGATTGCCTATTTCATTCTCTTTGCATTTCCCTGCTGGCTATATCTCAGTATTAAACAAGAAAAAGAAAAGGCCAGAAACTTTGATGCTACTGAGACTATGGTAATAATTTACATATGGGAGATTATTACAGAGCACTATGTCTATGCCAGCACATCATTCCTGAGATAGGAGCTAGGGGAATAATGCAATATTAATCTCTGGTACAATGAAAATCAATTCAACTTTCAAAGGCATAAATACTTTAATGACTTAGCCATCTAGGTTAAAGGTATAATTCTATGAAATATATTCAATGGGTTCCTTTTAAATCTGGCCCTTTCTTCACCTTCTTATTATACATTTAAGCTTCCAAAAAGCCAATAAAAGTGCACTTCATTCTCAGTAATGTCAAAAAATGAGCACTTTAAGTGTGTAAACCAAAATGCTGCTTATTAGTTGAGTGCTTTTTAATATAGGGTTGTGCACATTAAAAATACATTTGGAGAAAAGAAATAACAACATCATTTAGCCTTCATTTCTGTCTTCTACAAAGCAATAGATACAGATGAGCAGGGAATTAGAAATTGAAGAGCAACTTTCAAGACTTTCCTTTTGTATTGTTTACTAAAAAACACCGTTTTAAGAATTGGGCAGTTTAGAGGTTTCATATGTATTATTGTGGGAAAAACCGAGTGAAGAAAAAGTATTAGGTATATGTGTTGTCTTGGATTATTAAAGTTGAGATAAAAATAAACAAATAAATTTTATCCTGTAAGTAAATGCTCTTTAGAGTAGAACTTTGAGTGAACGTTTATTATTTTTTATACTGAAAAGAGGTCTGAATTTATATGATGCTTCCTTCACATTCATATTTTGAAGGGGGAGGAGGAGTTTTAAATTACAACTTTCTAAGAAAGAAAGCATGCTATAGTTGTTGGAACCAAACATGATGAAGTTCAGAAAAATAACTGAAAGAGAAAGCACATTATTTCACATTGGCCAGATTCAATCAAGAAATATTCGGAATTTGTGTATAGTGAAAAATGTTCTGGGGTTAATATTTATTTGACTTCTTGTTGTGTGCATACCACTTGGGTTCTCATTGGCAGGGATGGCTCTTTGAATGGATCAGCTGAAATATTAAAAATAAAGCAGGAAGCATGTGTTCCAACAATCAATTTATTTCCCTCAGAGGTTTCTAAGTATAATCCAGTCTAAATCATTAGACTGTTGTAATGATCCTTAATTTTCTGAGAATCACTTATATTGGTCAGAGAAATGTGCAGCACTTCAGACTAGAAGACAAAAATGGTGCTTCACTGCACTATACAGAGCAGTTATGAAGCACTTGATGGCAACTCCTTAGAGGAATTATATGTTGTCCTGGACTATATGTCTTCCTTTAAATTCCATTAGAGGATTTAAATTCCAGTAAAGATGCCTCCAATTTAAGGAGAAGAAGACACATTATGTATAAATGTCCCCTATGTACAAAGCAACTTTTTGCTTTGGAATTTAAAGCATTCACAGCATTAGCAAGTCATACCAGAAGTATAAAGTAGTTCATACTAGAGGCAATTGAATGTTTTGCTCATATATTGCATTTTAATGCAAATTTACATTCACTCTGCAGTCCATAAACCTACAAGCAATTGAGAGTATGCTTGCAGGACAAACAGTGCACTTTTCAAAATTATCTAATACAGTTTATAACTTAAATACAAAAATGCTTTATATTAAAGAAAAATAAGCATTGAGTGAAAGTGTGCACAAAGGACATTATAGTAGGATAAATTAGTTGTATATAAGATTGGCAGGGTATGCAGTAAGACATGTATATTAGAATAAATGTTCACAGGAGGATGCATAATTATTCTGTGCAGATCTTTGACACTCATTTAGAAACTGATGCAGATGTAGGCTAAAAGAAGGTGAAAAAATTGAAGACAAAAAATGAAGTCAGCCATATTTATTTCAAAGAATGAGTCTCCAATGAACACAAAATTGTGTCTGGCAATTGTAATAAATATTTTAAATTCAGATACTTCATTTGTGCTTCTTGCATTTTTTTGATACAGTGTATGTGAGGGGTATTTTTTAAATTATTTTATTTTTGGGTGACATTAAACATGTAATCAACTAATTAAAATCTTAAAAGACCAGAAACTAATGAATCTTTACAGGTTGACCAAGTCATCTCCACAGAGTAATATAGTTTCCATAAAGAGACAGTTTATCTTTTGCTTACTGCAAGGATTAATTTCATCGAAACAAATATATTTTTCCTTCAAAAAGCTGCATTTTTTTTCTTTCATCACCAAAATTACATCAGACAATACAAAGGAATTGACAAGGTCCTTGTAAATAACTTTTGCTCGTATTTTCTTGTCTCCTGCCTTTCTTCCTCTTTTAAAATTTCATCCTGCTGTTCTTTCTGTTACAAAATCCCTCCTGCTTTGGAAGCTGAAATGATTGCTGACTTTATGAGGATATGCTTTTATAGCTTCCTGCTTGTTTCTTCATGCTGACAAAAGCAAACAATACAAGCCACACTAATTAAATAAATGAATAAGTTGGCTGATTCATTGTCACCTTGTTTAACATACACATGTGGATGTCTTAGGTAAAATTCAGGTTAGTCCAGGCTCCAGACTACTTCTATTCCTTTGTTTCAAGTTGGTAGAAGTTCAGTTATCCCCAATCTTTATTCATGCCTAATCAGGAATTCTTAACACCATTCATTCAACCATGGTGACAGCATTTCCTACCTGATTCCTATTCATTCCGTGATCTTCTTCATAAATACTGAAACAAAAGAAACCTAGATGTTCAGAAATGGTTTAGTTGAAAATCAAGTCCTGAAGTCTAAAACCAATACAAAGTCTCATCCTTGGGAGACTTTTACAGTATCTCCTTAGAATTTTCATAACCTTAGTCATCCCACATAATTCCCTCTAAAGATTCATTATATTTCAAATTACTATATAATCCATAAGTATTGCAATTATTGTACCCAAGATTTTCCAACAAAATACTACAAAATTCTTCTGCTTGTAGTTCATCCTTTGTTTTGTCAGCAACTCCCTGCTGAGATGTACATGCAGGTCAACTGATGGGAGCTGGGAAGTGTCCCTTTTCTATGGCAGCCCCTTCCCTTTAGAACACCTTGCTCTCTGAAGTTTGGCAGGCCGCCACATTTTTATCTGTCCGTAAGGCTTTAAAGACCTGGCTTTTTCCCCCAAGTGCTGGGAGAAAATCAGATGATTGCACATTAGAACTGATTGTTGACAGTTTGTTGTTGATGTTGTTGTTTTTAATGTTTTAATTGGTTGGATTTTTTTTTTTAAATGATTTTATATGTCTTTTAATTTTTGAGTGGGAGTCACCCAGATTTGGTTGAAAAATGGGTGGCTCTATAAATTGTTTTTTAAAAAATGAATAAATTTCCCTTGAAGTTAATTCATCGAAGTTAAATAGAAGTGGCTAAGGCTTAATAACCACACTGTCTTGGGAAGAAGACTATATAGCATCAGTCATACATATCACCTCAGATATTATACAACCTGCTACAAGGAGTTCTTGTCTTCAGCAGCTGTCATTCTGGACTCTGTCTGCTCTAGATAGTTGCTTTCTGGTGATCAGCTTTATGGCAAATTTTACTCTGGTATTGTAGTTGCTTCCTTACTTTTCACCCTCTGCTGCACATCCACGTTTTTCTTGAGTTTGATTTCTGCTCATCTGTTCTACCAGTATTTTTTTTTAAATAGGTCCTTTATCAAAGGCTGTCAGAGTTTCCAGGGAGAGAATTTATTTCCATATTTCATCATTAATTGGGACTGAAGCCTTATTTGAGTCTTTTTCACCTGAAGTCTTCTTATAACCTAGTCAGTATCAAAGCTCCACTGTTCTGCTGCACCACTGCAATCTTAAAAGTTTCTAAGCCATCTTTTTTCAAAATGCCTTCTAAATAAAGACTCACAATATTGCCTTCACCCATGCAGTAACAAAAGTGTCTTCCATCTGATTTGAAGTCATAAAAGATAAAGTTATTTTTAGAATCATACTATTTTTGCATAGAGCAGATTTAAGGTGTCCCTGATAAGAAAAAAAAATGTCAGGTTGGGCGGGAGTTAAACTAGATTAAAAAAAATATTTCCCCGGATGTGGTTTCATAAGAATAAAATCAACTCCTTTCTATGCAAGAGTTTTGACTTTCCCTTTTAGCCTAAAGCCTTGGAGCCCTCCCATTCAAAAACTATCCAGACTAATCCCTGCTTAGGTATTGAGCCCAGACAAATTCAAACAGGAGCTGCACTCATCTGCTGACAAACACTAACTTCTCTCCTATCTATCCAGTTTAACCTCTTTACTGACACTCAGTTTTGTGACTTCCTCAATAAACTCTTAAAGGATGTTTATTTAGTGTATGGCACTTGTAGTGGTTCAAATGTTGATGTCCAGTCCACCCGGCCATTCAAGGACAGGATAGGCTATGTTGAAAAAATCAGACATTGGGCTGGTGTAAGCTCTTGATGGACATTCAGACATCATGTGATGGATATTTTGTCAAGGAGCACCACAATCACATAAGGGGTAGAGACAACAGCCCACTTAAAGAATGAGTCCTGGCAGACACCCTGTTGGGTACGGATCCTGTTCAGAGTTGAGTAATGCTGGTGAGGAAGGTTAAAACCTGGCACCTTTTGTGTAGAGTCAACTTCATAACTGCCTATAACTGGGCGTTCCAAAGCCCATTTGGCTTTCCACTGTGTGTTGTTGTCAAAGCTGTTACTGTAGATAGCTGTAGAGTGAGTGTCAGAAAAGGCTTCCTACATTTAAGCCTGCCAATTGATAGATGAGAAAGATCAGCATCTACAGGACGCTGGGTTTCTAATAATTTTGTTGTACTCCTTCACTTTTGTTGTAGAGCACTGGTGGTGCAATGTGGCTCAAGTTGGAGTCAGTTAAGACATAAGATCTGGTTACTTGGTAGACCCTAGTCTGTTGGACTTCCGCAGAGCCACAAAGACCTGGCTCTGTCGGCAGGCGAGGAATTGATGTCCCCATGGATGATTGATGCTTGCTTGGTGTGTGATTGGAAATATGTTGATTTTATTGTTATATTAATTGTTTTTTAAATATATATTGTTGAAATTGTTTTAATTATGTTGTAAGCCGCCTTGAGTTCCCCTTGACCGGGGAAGGGAGGCGGGGTATAAATCAAATAAATAAAATAAAATAAAATAAAATAAAATAAATAAGACGGAAGGATGTAAAACAGTATGTATGAATGGTAGCATAGCAGAAAGCCATGGATCTCTGCCAACAAGCCACAAGATGGGAAATATCAAATAACAGATTTGATGGTGCATTAAAAGAGCATCTAGGGGAAATGTAATTCAGCTAATATTATCTGCTTTCTGGATTACTACTATAAGATATCAGGCGTCAAGAATCCTAATTCATCTGTCACTGCATAAAAATACAATGGCAAGAAAAGACCATCTGTTTATGAAAGATGCCACTTAAATGAGCAGTAGAAGGCACCATGTAAATGCAAAATACTCTTAGCAGCAGATTGTATGATAACTGAAGGGTGCTTTGGCTTTCATTTTTCTTACGTTTTTGTCAGCTGATGAAACTTAAAACCTCCAATGTAATTATATTTATTTTCATTTATTTGACATTTGGCCTGTAATTGCATAGCATTTTAATGTAGGTTGTATGATATTAAAAGGCAACTGGAAAAGGTTGGTATTTTTTTCAGAAATGATATAATGTCATTTATTATTTACATACAAAACATACACTGGCTAGTAAATACAGCAGTTCATAAGGACTCCTAAATGTTAATAAGCTTACTCTTTCTGCCATACAAATATTCTTCCTGTTATATATGCTGAAGCACCAGAAAATTTGCTGAATTCTGTTTTACTATTTCTTGCTAGTTTTTTTTTAAATAGAAATATAGAGGATTTTTTATTACTCTGCACAGATTATTTACAAACAAAAATAGTATATTCAATATATTATGCTGGTAAATAATCCATGCAGAGCAATACAACCCCCTTCTATTACTTTATATTTTAAAAAATCAATCTAGTAAAAATGAGTAAAACAGAACTCAGCAAGTTTTCCTGCATATGAATGTTTTATCTTGGTGCCAAGAGATGGTAATAGTCTGTATGGGGAACAAGAGGCTTCAACTGAAGCCTGGCAAGACTGAGAGGCTTTGGGTTTGGGGGATTGAATTCTAGAACTATGCCATCTTTGGTGGTTGATAGGTTACAGTGCCCCAGACAGGTGCAGTTTGCAGTTGGAGGGTCCTTCTAGAATCATGACTCCTGCTCAAAGAGTAGATGGTAATGATGGCTAGGAAGGCCTTTGCACAACTTCATGTTGTACACCAGTTGTGTCGATTCCTAGATCATAGTTACTGGGGAATCACCTCCTGATTGGACTACTACTGTAATGTATTTTATGAAGGATTACCCTTCAAAAGCAGCTAGAAACTTTTGCTGATAAAAAATGTAATAACATGGGCAATTAGTGTATTGCCAGAGGAGCACATATTAAATTTATTTTATTTATTTTATTAGATTTATACCCTGCCTCTCTTCCCCAGTCAAGTGAACTGCATTGGTTACCTATTTGTTTTTTGTGCCAACTCAAGGTGCTGGTTTTAAACTTAGAAGTCCTTACTGCCCTGGAACTGGATTATTTGAGGGATTGCCTATTCCTGATTACATTAGCCTGTCCTAAGTATCCTATTAGATCCTGCAGAAAGGGCATGCTATAGGTTTCATCTGCCTACATTTGATGGGTCCCAGGAGGTGGGCTACTGTATCTTATGGAACACTCTTTCTATCCATTGACTTATCCCTGAAGTGGGACTAGTTCAATCACTGATGTTCAGGAAGTCCCTCAAGACCTGGCTTTGTCACCAGGCCGGGAGGGCCAGTAGTCCAAAGAAAATTTACAATGGCTTCATCACTATGGCAGACAATTACTATCTGCTGTGCTGTATGATATTTACTTTTTGTATAATACTTGTTTAAAATTTTAACATGACTGTTTTTATGCATTTCTTGTTTTAATTTATTGTTGTATGCCACCCAGAGTCACTTTTTGTGAGATGGGTACCAAATAAATTTGATAAATAAATAAAATATGCCACATTGTGGTATTCAATATGTGAAGACCTGCATATGTTCTTTATAATATTCTTATTTAATGAACACAAAAATATATGGCACAATTAGTCATTATTAATTCAGGATCTATGCTATATTTCTAAAGCAGAAGCAATAATATGCAATGCACTCGAACTATTGAAGTAAATTTTCAAACACAAGAAATTTCTAATCTGATTTCTGCTGCATACAATCATTCTCTCTAATAGCCAATGATAGCATTAGATCGGTTTTAACTGGAACCCCAATCTTCCTGACCAAATTAAAAATTGCTGAAATTCTATTAAATCTGTTGCAAAATTTACAAAATCTGTGAAATCTTTTAAGAACTTTGAAATCTCATTAAAAATTAAAGAACAGGAATTAATAAAGAAAAGGAATATGTTGTCTGTAAACAAGAGAGAAGGGGGGGGTATAATAAATCTAGTGCTCTGATCTGGTGGTGTGAAATTGATAAATGAAAATGTATTATTAATTTAGGCAGGAAAGTATTAAAAGGTATGCCAGAAAGTGAGAAGTGGTCTCTAAACTATAATGTGTATGAAAGTAGGAATTCATAAGCCAGCTGAAACTGCATGTTATGCTCCAATAATTGATGATAATGAAAGCACAGAAATTGGGGAAATTGTGCCGCATTCTGAATGGCAATAATTCAGGAGAAATAATTATTCTGTTAGGTATTGTGAATGAAACAGTAGTGATGAGACAGAGTGCAGAAAACATAATTGGGCCATTCAAATACAAATGAATGAATGAGAATGGTCACCGCTTATTCAGTTCATGTTTAGGGAAAAAAGAAACTTATTTCATATACATGATTTAAACCTAAAATAATTCATGCATTCTCATGGCAAAGAATTGACCATAAATCATAAAGCACAATTAATCTGATTAGTTTTGAAGATTAATTGAATTAGTGAAGAATAAAAGATTGGTAAAAAGTTCTGAATACAATACCAATACATTTTCGGTAGTGTCAAGAATGTATACTAGCAATATGAATATGGTAGAAAAGAAGTTAAAGAAAGTAGGAGGAGAAAATATGGATCCTCTTTTAGCAAGCAACAGAAGAGAGATTATGGTAATCTTTGAATAAAAAAATGGGAAAAGGACATAAATATAGTAGAGAAACTGATTGGGCCAAATAAGGAGCATTATGTTATAGAATGTCACCAAACTGAAGTGTGCTACTCTAGTGGAATGAAAAATAAAAGAGAGAATGGATGAGGGCGAAAACATAATATTGAAGAATGACTGTTGCTACAAAAAAAAATGAGTATGAGACAAAGATATTTATATAGAAATAAAAAGATAGCTGCCAAAACTGTAGTATAAGATAACAAGGAACAGATAAATTTTTTAAAAGCAAGTGAATGCAGAACAGTTTTAATGGAAGCTTTTAAAAATATTTGAAAATGAGTGAAGTGGCTAGATCAGGGATGTCAAGCTTGATTTCATTGAGGGTCGCATCAGGGTTGTGTTTGGCCTTGGGGGGCCAGGAGGGCCGTGGCCAGGGTGGGCATGGCCAGCATGAAAATCACTCATGTTGGGGGGGTACCTGGACTGCCCGAGCAGTCTGCCAGCAAAAACAGCCCTTGCGAGCTCCATTTTCACTGGCAGAGGCACCAGGGACCAGTCCTTCGTTGTTTCCAGGATGGCCCCATAGGGAAGATCTAAGCACCCCACAGACTGAATCTCGTCCCCGCGCCTTGAGTTTGACACCCCTGGGCTTGAGAGAGCTTCCAACTCATTTGATTTGATATTAAACTGATTTAAGGAATTCTAAAGGGAAGTTTGGGATACTGTGTTGGAATGATAGATAATACACTAAAACATAGAGATGATTTAAATGCCATAAAAGTTAATTTGCAAGAAAGACCCGATAAAGTGCAAAGAATAAATTATGAGAGAATATTTAGAAATAGAAAGTCTGCAAGGGTGGATCGTGTAATTGGCAGAACTGCTGACGACTCCTTAATATATATGTGGGAAGACTGCATTTGTGCCTGACAAATTGGAGCAATGTTGTTATTCTTCCTCTATAGAAGAAGATAAGTAGCAAACCCAAATACGATTAAGGGAGTTGAGTTTATAAGAATTCTTGTGAAGACATTTGGCAGAACTTTGACAGAAAGAGTTTGAAAAGCAACCATGAGCAACAGTTGGAAGTTCAATGTAGCTTTACGCAAGCAGATTTTTGCTCTTTAGAAGGTCAGTAAATACTGTATGAATGGAGGGGGAAAATATATGCACTAAGTGAATAAGTTTGGCTATAAAACATTTTGCCTGAATGCACAACTGAAAGGTAGGTTGCTGAATGCAATTAGTATGCAATATAAACAAAGCATGCATGAAAATAAACAATACTTAACAAATAGTAAGAAAAGATATTTCATGTGTCCTTCATTGTTGAATGTATTTATGGATAAATATCAAAGAACAATTGTGGTGATGTTATAGGTATGCACATTATTTTTACCAAACACCACAGTATACAGATATCCAAAGCCAGCAACACCTCCAGTCCTCACTTACACTGCCAGCAACATTGGTCTTGCTATTATTATGGCCCAGTGGCGCAGTGGTTAGAATGCAGTACTGCAGGCTACTTTTGCTGATCACCAGCTGCCCGCAGTTTGGCAATTTGAGTCTCACCAGGCTCAAGGTTCACTCAGCCTTCCATCCTTCCGAGATCAGTAAAATAAGGACCCAGTTTGTTGGGGGCAATATGCTGACTCTGTAATCCACTCAGTGCTCTCTAAAGCACTGTGAAGTGGTATATAAGTCTAAGCACTATTGCTATTGCTATTGCCATAAGTGCTAAATACTGTAGCTGATAAATGGTTAGATATTGAGCTCAGCTCTCATCTCAACCAGCTTCCAGAAAATTTAACAATTTGGCTTTTCTGAGGCAGTATGAGCCAACTCCAGTCTACCAGTGAGTATATATAAATGTGTATGCAGACAGTTCTGTGTTGCTGGTTGAATATTTAGCAGAAAACATTGGATAGATGGTATGATGCAAGGAGAAATATGGATCTGAAAATTAATGTATCAAAGCCTAAGGCAGTATGTTTGACAAGGATAATGGAGCGTAGAACTAGCAAGTTATATTACATATTGTGACTAAAAATGAATATGTCTGCCTTGCTACTATGTTTACTAAATATGGCAAAATGGATGAAGATATGCAAATGCTGGAAAAAAATGGTGGGCAGTTCATGATCTATTGTAAGAAGTGAATGTTTTTCAAAAGAAGTGAAAATGTATGCATATGAGAGTGTGCTACATCTCACTTTGGTATATGAAAGTGAGAGCAGAATATGTCAGGAGAAGCATAAAAATAACATGAATGCAATGGAAATAATGTATTAAAGAAATATTTAAGATATAGCAAAAATATTTATGATATAATAAGAAGTGGAATAAGGAATGAATGACTCTGAATGAGTGTGGTTTGAATCTAGTTAATGAGTAACCAGTATCCCACCCACTTCAAAAAAGAGTGTGAAAGGAAGGAATGAATGGATTGAGAAGAAGGGAAAGTCTGAGAAAGTTGTTGAATGGATCTAATGAACTCACCAGAAAGAAAGAGGTGAAAAGTTTCAAGAACAAAAGGTAATACAGAAATAATGTATAGCTTTAGTGGAAGTGAGGTTGGATAGAAAGTTATAGGAATATGTAGTGAATAGTTTGATTTAAATGGAATTTAGCAATGTCTACTTTTTTTCTTTTTCCTTATTTATGGGTTGTATTAGTTGGGCTATTATTAGCCACTTCTTTTATGTGCTTTATCCCAAAATAGAATACTGCAATAGACACGTGCAATATGTGTGTGTGTGTGTGAATAAATAATATAAATAATTTTGGCAGCCTCCGTTGAGATTCAACACAATTTTACAGTGATGAGTTTGTGGAGGATCTTGTGGGGTATGTGTGTGTGAGATGCACTTTTATATGATTTGTCCCAAAATAGTCATTTAGCTGAGCTATGGAATAAGTTGCTTACGTTTTGTTTCATCATTAATCACCATTAACCTCTAGTTATTTGGATCCTTATCCAAATATTAGGCCACCTGCCTCTACCTCCCTGAGGCCATAGTGTGATCTTTCACTCTCAAATCAATGAAATCCTTTCCCTTAATTTCAAACTTTAAGTTTATTATTTAGAAATAAAGCAAAAGTTAAATAATGCAATCAGTCATATTTTATTACAATTTCAGGGATGAACACTGTCAAACAAACTAACATTCAGACTAAAACATACTATATTAAAACTCATCTTTTTGCTAGTTCATTAAGATTAAGAGAAAACAAAAGCTTTATGGTGCTGCACACCACTAAATAAATTAATAAACTCCAGAAAGAAATGAAAAGAAAGAGATACTTACAGTATGGCCAACTTTAATAGTTAGCAAGCAAGAAATAATTTATCCTGGAACATTGGTCTATTTTCACAAATGGATAAGGTCCATGCAGGACCCTGTATTTTCCTTAAAGGTATCTGTTAATTATCATCCTTCTAACTGCATAGAAAAGAATGTGAAGTTCATGTACAGCTAGAAAAAAATCAGAAACTGAAACACCAGAATAATTTATAGAAGCACAGCTTGAAATGAAAATAAATAGCTAAACACATACCAAAATGTGGGGAAAGAATGCTTATTTCTGTATTTTACTTACACACACACTCAGTAAGAGTAAAAAATATCTAAAGTAATTGTAACCCACTTTTGATAAAATGCATCGTGGGAACAGGGGAAGCAGGCCAAAGTGTTCTTAAGATTTGCGCTCCTCAATTCCATTTTAGAAGACAGTTTGTTGCAGCAAAAGTAACAAAGATACTTGTGGCACTTTAAAAATTGACAAACGTATTATGGAAAAAGGGAGCTTCTGTGAAATATACTCTACTTTGGGAAGAAAGAGAGCAAGAGAGTGAAAATTGGGGGAGAAGTAAAGAAAAATATAAGAAGACAAATATATTGAAACTACCTACAGATAATGACTATTTATAAAATAAGTGTTATGTAGAATCTCAGTATGAATGCAAGTTGAGCCCATTAATCACCTCACTCTGTTACTGAATGATTTTACCTATTTATTTAATATGGCTGCCTATCTCAAATTTGTAACTCTGGCCAGCTAACAACAGTTAAAATAGATACATATATATAGGTATAGGTATAAGTAAAGGTAAAGGTTTCCATGTCCAATCATGTCTGACTCTAGGGCATGGTTCTCATCTCTGTTTCTTGGCCAAGGAGTCAGTGTTCTCTGAAGACATTTTCTGTGGCCATATATGGCCAGCATAGCTATATGACAAAGGTGCATAGAATGCTGTTACCTTCCCACCAAAATGGTACCTATTAATCTACTCACAGTTGCATGCTTTTGAATGGCTAGGTGGACAGGAGCTGGGACAGGGATGGGAGCTCATGCTGTTGTGAGATTCTGTAGTCTCAAATATAAACTGTAGCTTTCCAGCTGACAAGTTCAGAATCTTTAACTGCTGAGTCATCATGCCCCATTGCTATATGTTACTTTTTTGCTCTTAAAACATATAATATTAAAGGAGCCACAACTCATATATATTTGGGTAAAAGAAGGTAAAATAAAACCCTCAGTGCCTTCTTTTTGTCGAACTATGTCTGTTTTAGGCAATGGTGTAGCTTCAGAAGTAACAGTATTGATTACATTGTCTTGAACGTCATTGGAAAGGATGACCAGCTCCCTGCATCTTGCCACCTTCCAATATTCCAAACTAGCAGGTAAGTAGTCCAAAGTCACCCAGCTGGGTTCATGTCATGCTCTAGTTTCCAGACAGGAGTCTTAACCGCTGCATCAAACTGGCTCCCAGTAGCATTCTAGTAACTATAAACAATCAAAATTAAGCCCATTCAAGCTCTGCTTAATTTTCATTTTGAAATCAAACAACCTGGACAATAGGAAGGTAGGTTCTCCAGAAATGTTCAGAGTTATTTAGCATTAATAAACAAGCCACATGGGATCATCTTTAAAAAAACAAGCAATGGCAGCACAATTTGTACTAAAAACATAACTAGATCCCCAAAAATATCAGATAACACATGTATAACTCTCCTATCACTCTGTCAGCTTATACATGCATAGGAGAGGATTTTGCAGATAATAGATTTCATTTCTGTCTTGTATAAAGGGAACCTATTTTCTTTATTTTTTAAAAAAATGTTGATTTGGATGTTATAGATTCTGATAAATCCAGGAGCCATTTTAGACTAAAGTCTGAATTAGGTTAATGAATTTAGGTTAATGTTATTGTCAATAGCAGATGCATTGATAACACTGTCCCCAATATACACTTGAGCAACAGCATGTGTATTGAAGCAATGTACTTATGTGTATTAGCCTGAAGGGGGAGATGTGGGCTCTCCCCTATAAA
>JANHGC010001399.1:44500-54693 GCA_027560395.1 Boaedon fuliginosus | reverse complement strand
GATTTCTCGGCCTCTGACAAATTTAGTATCTCAGCTTTGTTGATCTGGTTTGTGCTGCCATCTACTGAGGGATCCAAGACATGCTTGAAGAAGGCTCACTGCCTAGGAAGGACTAAAACAAGCCAAGGGTTTCTTCTAGGGTTAGTGACCTTTGGCAAGTCTGGCAGGACTTAGGCTGGCTGAGGAATTCTGGGAGTTTTAAGTCCACAAGTCTTAAAGTGGCCACGGTTAGAGACCCCTGGTCTGGATAATCCTGTATCAATAAGTTATCTGGAGACACTGAAACATTCGATGCTTTGAGAAGTTAGTAATCTGCTCTAAGTTCAGCACTAAAGCACTTTTCATCTCTCACTGTAATGCAGTGTAGGTAACCGCCACAATCTCAACTGCCTGGGATGAAGGTCTCGGGTTGCTATTCCAGAAAATGGTTAGTTGCAGGAAGAGACACCAAGATTGTGGTGTCAGGAAGCTCTTGCCTTACCATTCTTGAAACTCCGTGTTGCTGATGTTGCCAATAACCTTGCTCTTCCTTAGATGTTACTAAAGCTGAAAGCATCCAAGCTGCTCTGAATGAAGCGCAGAAATGTGTTGGCGAAGGTGGGCTGACCATCCTAATCAACAATGCCGGCACTTGGACCTTCAACGATCTGGAAACAGAGAATGCCAAGGATATGATGCGAGTTTATTCTGTCGATACCATTGGTTCACTACAAATGAGTCAGGTTCATTTATGAATGGAACACCTTTGAATGCAAGGAAGGCTGGTTTGATTAAAGAAAAAAGATTGAGCCGTTGAATTCGGTATTGCTCGGGGGCACAGTACCACTGTAATGCTCAAAGCAACGACGTAGAAATTGTACATTGAAATGGGAGCAGCTTGAGACCTTAGAGGTAGCTGCTCCCTTTTAGGGAGTGTTGGAACATAGCAGTTTTCCTGGCTGTGTTCAGATCAGGGTAAATCTATGAAGGTCTTCAAGAAGTCTCTGAAGGTCCCCTTGGAGATGGAGACAGAAGACCTTTCCCTGGCATTGTGCAGCTCCTTTTCCTAGAAATAACTGCAGCTCCTTCTCTTTTCTTCTCTCTGCAAGGCATTCCTACCCCTGCTGAAGAAGGCAGCCCGGAGGAGCCCATATCAAGGGCTGAGCATCAGCAAGGCGGCCATTATTAACATGAGCAACATTGCAGCCTCAATCGAACTTATGAGTTATTTTGACCAATATCAAGTAGTTGGATACCGCTGTTCTAAGGTACCTAGTGAGTTTTTTTTCATGTGGACCTGCCTGCAGGTATTGGGACCTACCTTTTCATGAGGCATCTCTTCATGCATCTGTGTCTCTACTAAACATGCATATTAATCAATTGCTGAGATGCAACCCTTTGTGATGTCCCAGCTCTGGGTCAGCAATGATGCTTTAGTGCTGTCATCTGTGCTCTTCTACAAGCACTTTCCCCAATTTTGATGCAGAGGTCTTGTATGAAAGCGCTCCCTAGTCGGTTTTGAGCTCTGCCCCACAAAACTTTGTTCAAATTCAGTGGGAAAGGATTCTTTGAAAAAGAAAATTCATTTATTTTTTGGGAATGATTGACCTCTAATATAAGGCCTGAGATAAAGAAATGAAAAAAGTAAGTTGAGCAGGTTGTTTTTGTGCTACCAAAATGTTACCATTTTCATTTATTCTATAAAAGTCATCAGGAACAATATAAAAAAATATATCAGTGGGAATGTTTGTCTTGGGGTGGTACAAATTGGTACCTTGGTACTCAACTGCTTTGAAACTCATCAAATTTGGCGCTCAATGGATTTTGACATGAAAATTTTGTCCCAATACTCGTCGTTTGTTTGGTACTCAATGCACAAGCTAGAACGTTTTGGTGTCAGCTGCTTTGTGACTCACTCCATTAGTCCTTATGGGAAAAATTGGTTTGCTACTCATCATGATTAACCAACGTACCACTGTATTTGTTTTGACAGGTCAAACAGGTTATTAAGTAGACCCTGACACATATTTTACTTGAATGAGATGCAAAATAATTAAGATAAACATTTGTTCCCTTGCGTGACTTCAACCAATTTTTCAGTTCATTGCTGATGTGCCTCGTAAGCCTTTCCAGCCCCGTGTAACATTTAATTTACAACATCCTGTGTGTACTGCTTATCTCCATCTTATCCCTCCCTTTTTTCCTTCAATGCATTTTCCCCTCATAGTTCTTTTTTCCTCACTCTTGCAGGCTGCTGTAAACATGCTCACCAAGTGTCAGTCTCTTGGATATTCAGCCGATGGCATCATGAGTGTCGCCATGCACCCTGGATTAGTTGATACTACTAACAGCCCAATTGTAAGGTTTTTTTTTAACATGGAAAACCAGTAAAGGAGAATATTTGCAGTTCAGGGTTGAAATGAGAGGTCCTTGGTGCTTTCTGAACTTGGTTGTTATCTTCTAGATGTTTCGTTACCCAACTAAGTAACATCATCAATGCTAGTGATTTAGTTCTCTGGCACTGATGACTAGAATGGATTCTGTTAGCTAGTTTGAGTAATGAAACATCTACAAGAAAACAGGCAAGCTCAGAAAACACCAAGGACTCCGCATGAAAAGATAGAACATATTCATATGTATTCAGCTATCTATCTATCTAACATAGATAGATATTTTCAAAGACATATGAATGATAAAGGAGAATATTTGTAGGTCAAGGTTGAAGTGAGGGTCCTTGGGGATCTTTTTATTTATTTTTATTTATTATTATATTTATCATGAATCTGTGAAAGTTTGGGTATTCTGATTATTCGGGACTTTAGTGCTTTGTTTGATGAAATAATGTGCTAGTATAAAAATAGATAGATCAAATACTTCTGTTAAAGTTACACTACATTTTGAATTAAAGCATTGAATTTGGTGTAAAGACAGTGAAGGAACAGAAATTTTTACTGAACAAACTGTACAATCTTCCCCTATAAAAGTTAACATCCATTTTCTCTTAAAAGGAAATCTACTAAATCTTATGATGTATGAGTCTCTTGTACTGGTGATTCTCCCTATTTGCAGAGCACTCTTTCTACAGGAAAGCATGGGCTTCTATACAAAATGACAAGGACTCAGACCATGTTATACATGAGATTCAAAGCAGGATTGATACATTTGTTTTTGGAAATCATTACAGGGGAGGATTCACACAGCAAAGCGAATATTTCTACTTTGCAAATATTAGAAGTAAGTGGGTGAGGCCTGCTCATCCACGGTTAACTTAACTAATCCAAATTTAGGGATTTACATGATGCTTTGCATCATCACCCATCACAGGGGCTATGCTTGTAGAAGCCGAAGTGAGATTGGTCTTTTTAAATACAAATCCTTCTCTACGTTAGAACTGAATGCCAAGAGGTCCAACTGCATTCTGTTGATCTAGTTAGGGGAGGGTGCTGAGCTGCGTAGGAACAATTCTCTAAACTTCATGAGATTTTTTTTTTTTGTGGCAGCCGGAAATCAGCGTGGAAGAGAGCACTCAAGGCATCATGACAGTACTGCCCAAGCTTTGCGAAGAGGACAACGGGACCTTTCTGGATCAGTTGGGTCATCGGCTTCCCTGGTGATCCATCAGTCTCACCCTTATGTCATTGACTCATAATAAAGTGAGAAGCAATAAATAAATAAGTAAATAAATAACTGAATGTCATGAAAAGCTTGGTTTTGTTTTTCTCTTTCTTTCAGAAGGATTTTTTTCTAATTAACCAGTATTCTTCAATGTCCCACATGCAATGTGAGAAGATGAAGAATTGAACTTTACATCAAGCCTGTACCCTAATCTATTAGTTTCAAATACTTTTTTTCAGAACATATTCCTCAAACATATCCCTATAAACACACACATATGCAAAAGTAGAGAGAAAAATGAAGTAACAGAGAAAAGAAAGATAATTAAAGAAACAAGGGGAAAAAAATAATCAACTTCCAACTGTCTTCTCAACAATTCTAAACAAATTCATTGCCCCTCTTACCTCTTCAATATTACAAAATCCCTTATTCCCGTGATGGCGAACCTGTGGCACGCATGCCAGAGGTGGCACACAGAGCCCTCTCTCTGGGCATGCGAGCCATCGCCCCAACTCAGCTCTGCCGCGCATGCATGCATGCGCCTCCTGCTGGCCAGCTAGTCTTCGGGTCTCTGCCGAGTATGTGCATGGGGGTGGGCACACACGGGGGTCACTTTGCATGCATGGGGGGTGGAGCCACATGCAGTGGTCACATGTGCATGTGTAGGGGGCGTGGGGGTATCACATGGCGTGTGCATGCAGGGGGGTTGCATGTGCATGCAGGGGGTTTATGGGTTCGTGTGCATGCGTGGTGATGTGGGGGGGTCATGCACACATGCTTGGGGGCACAGGGCACACGCACGTTGCATTTTGGGTACTTGGTGCTGAAAAGATTAACCATTCATTTTTTAAGTCATTAAATCCAGAATTCATTAGTATTTCATTTTTTGCCATCTCCATCAAAAATGTCCATGAGGTTTCCAGTCTTTTATAAAATTACTTATTGTTCTGTACTTATCCAGACAGGTGAGTTTTTAACATTTCTGCCAGATTTGCCATTTTTACACTCCATTCCTCTGTTGTGGGTGTTTCCGTATTCCTCCGTCATTGTACATGTTACAATCTTGGCAAAGCCACGAATATACCTGTACCTGAAATGACCATGCGAGCAATTATCTGCCACTCCTTCCAGGTAGAAAAAAGGACCATTCTTTCCATTGAACTTTGCATCTGGTCATTGTTTTAAGGGCCCTTCTAGGCTGGGTGTTTCAAGAAAGGAAATAAGCCAACCCAGAGTTCTTTTGAGGGCACCAAAATACAGTTTAGGTGAAATGAGTTTTCCCTGACTTCCAGGGTTTTTAAAACCTGACAAAGACTTCTGTATGGAGTACTTTGGGGAGACCCTGGTCCTGTCCTTGCTCCAGAGAGAAATTCTGAGGAACGTATCTATTCACCAGCTCCTCTTTCCATGCAGGCATCAGCTTTGTCTTCTAGTTGCCATTGATTCACCCAAAACTCCTGTAAGTTGAGGACCACAAATATCTTCTTAGGTAGTACATCCTTCCCTCTTATTATGCTGATTAATCTTTTGATTAAAAGAAGTGATGCTGCTATTGAAGACAGGCTATTAAGTTTTTTTTTTATTAAGGCAGCATGGCTCAGTGGTTATTGCTTTCCCCGCTTCTCGATAGAAATATTTTCTTTTTTCTTATTTTCAACCAAAAATATTTCTAAAAAGCAATGCCATTCCAAGCACAGGAATAGAGTAGCAGGGGAAAGTGAGAAGCAACGTAAATTACTGTAAGGCATAGTGCAAGAGCTAATTGAGATAGTGAAAAGAATATATAATGAAATGACATCAACAAAATTAATGACACCTATACTTGATTTTTTTAATCTTTGCAAGCCCTCCTCCTTGCCAGCACCACCGAAATACCGAATATATTTAATGCATTGTATTCCTAGAAAACAAAATGTGAGCAGATCAACTGGCTTTCCATAATGGGCTGTTTTGTTCCTAATTGGCCAGATAAATATTGACAAGATAACACTCAGAAATCCCAATCTTCCCATTGCCTCAAAAGAGGTGGGGCTACAGTGATGAGCCATTCACCAAGATTTACACCTATATTGAAATCAAAATGGCTTCCCACTTTAATTAGCTTTGTTTATCTTCGGCAATGGTGTCGCTGGATGGACTTTAATTTTATATTGAGGGGCTCCCCATAAAAAGCTTTGAATCCACAGTAGGGTGTGGAGGTTTTGGGGGGAGCAATTCATGATTGGGTTAAATTGAGTTGACTAAACTGCATTAAGACTTAATTTGGTTTCTTAAGTGTTATTTGTTCGGTCAGAGACGTTACATATCTAATGAAGCACAAATCAAATGGCTGCTTCTCAGATTGTCTTCTTTGGCATCCAGCTCCTAACATTATCTGTGAATGTCAACTCACAGAAAAATCTGTGATCTCCTTTTTCTCCAGGAGCTGAGAGAGTTGGCTTGCAAACATCCAAATCTGGTTGTGTTGCAATTAGGGAAATTTCAAAGAGCAAACAGAGCAAATTTGGTAAACAGAGCAAATTTGGTACTACGGGAATGTCCAACTATTTCAAAGTCATTCTCCGAATTAACCTAAGTTTTAACATTGGTTGTGTTGCCGTAAATAATTTAGCTTGCATGCCTCCACATGTAAGAACAGCTTTCCACAGAGAATGTTTTGAATAAATATATATCATGATAAGTAACTGTGGGTCCAAGGTGTTCTGCAACTTTGGTGTTGAAAGACATCACAGATATAAATATGGTCAGATGATTAATCAACTAGTAGATGATTAATCAACAACCGGTAGTTGTTGGTGGTTGTGGTTGGGTTTACTGTGGTTTCTTGGAGTTGGGGTAGAGTGTTGTGTGACCCTCTGTTAAAAATAGACAAACTTCTCCCCCTTTCAAGAGGTAGACAGTATCTTCTTGATCACAATTTATTTTCACCTTTTTCTTCACCTCCAACTCTGCCACAACCCAGCCCAGAGGGAAAGATCTAAGAAGGGGCAGAGGGAGAGGTGGTCTTAAACCATCTTTTCTAAATGGGACCTCTCTGAAGAGAGACCAGCCAGCGCAGCCCTGTACAAGAGGGTTTTTTTTGTCGTTGTTGTTGAATGTGTCAAATGGGACGGTGGACATTAAATCTATGAAGGTCCCTTTGAGGAAAGAAAGAAACCAAGGAAGGAACAATCCTAACTTCTCCCACTGTAGAAGATATTGTGGCAGATCTGTACATTGACTGTGTGGGAACAACGTTTCACAAGGAACTGGTTCGAAGGTCAGCCAGCTCCTCAGTGACACTTTCCCATGACAAGCAGGGCTCTGCCCCAACCTCTGGATACAAACTGACTCTGAAGAATGACATTTAAGGCAAGGCATGCCTTCCTACTCTTTTTCCAGGGATGCATTCATACATACGTTCTGTAGAGTGGTAGCTTGTCTTCCTGAATGTCCCTTCAGATACAGGCAAGGAATGCTGCTTTTCGTAATAACTAAATTAGTTGTGGTATACCAGCCGGAGTTGCTAGGAGTTGACAGAAAAGAAATTAAATAATAAATAAGCATGGGAGAAAGTAAAAGGGAGGTACTATACGAAGGTACCATGTTGGATCTCTTCGATAGAGGCGTTAACACATCCGAATTTATGGGGCCCGGATAAATGTTGGACGTACAAACAAATCCTAGATGGACGAGGCGAAATGAGAAGTATGGAGGACTTAAAAGGAAAAGGATTGCAAATAGATTGGTGGCCATATTTGCAAATAAGTACCAAATTTAAGAAACATAAAGAAACATGGGGGATACATACAGGAATGCAAGAATTAGATAAGATTATAATGGGCGAGGACAAAAAACTGATTTCAAAATTATATAAATTTCTGTTGCATTTAGACATGGAGGATGAAATAGTTAAAGACAGTATGTTAGCATGGGGCAGGAACTTTGGACACATGCCAGATTTGGACCAGTGGCAGAAAATGTGGGAGGTTAACATAAGAATGACTATGGCAACAACGTATAAAGAGAACATGCTTAAAATGCTATATAGATGGCACCTACCCCCAGCCAGACTGGCCAAAATGTATAAGAGTGTACCCCCAAACTGTTGGAAATGTGGTGCCCAATTAGGTTCATACTACCATCAATGGTGGCTCTGTCCAAAAACGAGGAGCTTCTGGAAGACAATTAGAAAGTGGATGAAGGAGATACTAGGGGAAAAACTGGAGATGAAACCCGAAATATTCTTATTAAGCTTGGTGCCGGACGGGATTAGGAAGGAAAAATACTATTTAATTGTACATATAACTACGGCAGCAAGGATAGTCTTCGCACAATTTTGGAAGAATAACGAATTACCAAAAGAAGAGAATATAATTAAAAAAATCCTTGAATGTGCCGAATTAAGTAGCTTAACATTAATGTTAAGAAATAGAAGGGAAACAAAATTTTACAAGGCGTGGGAACCATGGTACGAATGGTTGGAAAAAAGGCATAGTAACTTAAAGGCTAAGTAAACTATATGGAAATATATGTGAATGATTGAATGTACATGTAATACTGGCTAGTAGAATATGGAAATCTGAACACACACGATCCGCAAATGGAAGTAACTAAGATATGGTTTGTTTTTATTGGTTTATGTTTATAGGTTTATATACTTATGCACATTTATATGCTTCGCTTTTTTTTTCTGTTTCCAACTCAAATTATCAGTTGAAGTGAATCTAGATGACTGAAAGTAGAAGAAACACACACAGGCATGGCTCTTTGGTTACAGAGAGATTCAAAGAGTATACTTTTTTTTAGCAAGCTAAGATCATATGGACATGATTGGTTGTGGCAAGTCAAACTGCTGGTTACCCATTTTCTAGTAATAGTTATGAACCTCTTTTCTTTGCAGAGAGCTTTAAAATCACACACATACACACACATACATACACAAAACCAAATTTTGTGTGATGTCATTTAACAATAATATATAAAAGTTTAGAAAACCTTACTACTCCTTAAGACACTAGAGCCTCCCCAAACATTTGATTATTGCTCAAATATTTGGGATATATAAATTCACTGAATTCCACCAATTCCCACAGCCATGTCTGCTGGGACTAACACTACTGGGCAACATCTTCCTTTCAAAAATAATAGTGCAAAATATCATGTAAAATTACTTCATAGGCATACCTACCTATCTACCGACCTATCAGAAGTCATTGCAGGCAGGTTGTGAAAATCTGCCTGTATTGTAAGGAAAACTCTAGTGTTTAAATTTATGTTTACTTTTAATAATTTTAATATGGTGTTTATTTTGTTTTAATTTTTGATTGTGAGCTACCCAGTTTTATGTAAGATGAGCAGTTGCATAAATATTTTAAACAAACAAATAAAATGGTGGTTCATCAAAACTAACATTGGTTTGCAACAAGCACCACTGTTGACTTTAAGTGTTATTTCTCAATTTGTCTACTGTGCCCAACAACCAAATGCCTGTTAAATGTTAATGACTAAAAGTACCATGCAAGCAGGTCATTTACTAATTACGGGTAGTAAAGTCCAACAATTTTGGAAAACACTAGATTGTTTCTTCTGTATTTTACAATTTATAATCTCAGAGAACTGTAAAACAATGAAATCCAGAATTTTAACGTTAAAACATTAGGATTTTTCTGAGAATGCTTATAGCCATATTATTCCTAACACCTGATGTATGGGTCATTTGAGATGACATATTAGAAAACTGCCCAATATTGGACTGGTTTATTCAGACTAGCTCTTCAAATGGATATCTTTCAAGCCCTACCTGGAAATATTGGGGATGGGTTTTCTTGTATGGTATAGGTTTCGTGGTTTATTTTCCTCCTTGTCTGTCCCTGATACCATGAATATATGTCCTTTCACACATTAATTCTGAAATCTAGACAAGTTTCAAAATCCCTTCCCAATGTTATATATGAGTTTCTCAAGCCATCTATTTCCTACACACGGAAACTTTTACCTTTCTTATCTTCTTTTTCAATTACCTGATAATTCATAATGGCCCGGAGACACATGATGCACACATGAACATCATCCTTCTGGCTGACGATGCGTGAGTTCCGTAATGCCTTCCTGCTGTGTGCCGGATTGAGTCTGGGGTAGAAATAAATTTAAAGTGGGGGGGAGGGGGAGAAACAGCTCAATGGCAGTGGGTGTCAATCTCATACAACAGTCCAAAAGCATAAAGAATAGCATATGAGAAGAATTTGAAGGAGAGCAGCAGGAGTCAGCATTAGTAGCAGGTTAGTAGCTTAAATGTTCCTTTCCTTCTAAGTTTCCAGTACAAATAGCATCCAGGAATAAACCTTATCTAATCTGTTGTCCTGCAGCTATGTTGCACTTTAGTCCCAATAAACTCTAGCTGTGACTGACTGGACATTGTAGAAGTTAAAGTCCAACATATATGGAGGGCAACAAGGTGTGAAATTCTCGCCTAGAGAATGTTGGCTTAGAGGATGTTCTGGCCTGAGATGTCTGTACATCTCAGCCAGTTCCCTAAGCCTCATGATAGTAGCAACAAAAAAACTAAAGCCATTACAAACCAAAATCCCTTGGGATGACTATGAAAACAATGAAAATCT
>JANHGC010001396.1:116192-128595 GCA_027560395.1 Boaedon fuliginosus | reverse complement strand
AATTATTTAACAAAATAATATGCCTTAATATTAAATGGACTCTGAGGGATAGTAGAGGACAGAAAGGCCTGGAGGAACGTTGTCCATGGGGTCGCGATGGGTTGGACACGACTTCGCAACTAACAACAACAATAATGCCTTAATAAGTCAAAATGATATCTGCAACTGTGTGATCAAAGCATCAGCCCTTTATGTGCATTGCAAGGATCAGGGCTTTGATTAGACAGTTATGGTTTCTGCAGATGTTCTACAATAAGCTCACCAACCTTTCAATTCAAGCCGCCTCAAGTTCCCCCTGACCAGGGAAGAGAGGCAGGGTATAAATCTAATTAAATTTTAAAAAATTAAATAAATTCAGTCCTTGTTCTGTGTTCTTAATATTTATTAGGTGCTTTGTATTTGACAAGGATTGGACTTAGATCATTACTCTGTCTATACTAATCTGATCACAGCTTACATTCCCAAATAAGACCTAACTAAGACCCAACGCATGCCAAATTCACTTAGTCTCAGTTGTATAACTGCAGGTCACTTGTTATAGTTAGCAGCAATTACCCTTTGATGGATTTCTGATGTAGTCTGAATACCTTCTCCAAACTGAATTAATGCATATATTTATATCCTGCCTTGTTTTTTTTATAAATAACTTGAAGCGGGGAACATACATAATACTCCTCCCTCCTATTTTCCCCACAACAACAACCCTGTGAGGTCGATTAGGCTAAGACAGAGTGACTGGCTCAGGGTCACCCTGCTGGCTTTCATTGCTAAGGTAGGATTAGATCTCCTGGCTTCTAGGCCAGCATCTTCACCATTAGTCCATCCTTGAAAGGGTAGAAAACTAGGAATATATTTGTCTGCTCCCATTGCTTATCCCTACCCTACTTCTATTGCCTCTGTTTTAAATCGTTGTTGGATGGGGCTGTCCTGATCATTCATGAGCCTTGTGTGAAAGGAAAGTGATTGGTTCAATCCTATTTGCCATTCTCCCTGCTTCACTCGTTGGTGGAGAAAATATCTGCCAATCACCAGGTCAGATGGTGGGAGAGTAACTACAGCACTCTTATTTATTTATTTATTTATTTATTTATTTGTTTGTTTGTTTATTTATTTATTTACTTATTTATTAGATTTATACCCCGCCTCTCTTCCCCGGTCAAGGGGAACTCGAGGCGGCTTGCAACAAGGTTAAAAATACAATAATCCAATCAGGTAAAAAACAATAAAACAATAATATCCTAACAAACTCAATCATATACCATATGCCAATCATTCTTCTGGGGCTCATCAATTCCACACCTGCCGACATAGCCAGGTCTTCGTGGCTCTGTGGAAGGCCAACAGACTCGGGATAGTACAAATCTCCACAAGGAGCTGGTTCCAGAGGGCCGGTGCTGCCACAGAGAAGGCCCTTGACCGGGGGCCTGCCAGCCAACATTGTTTAGCTGACAGGACCCGTAAAAGGCCTTGTCTCTCTCATCTCTACATTCAGCTCCAAACCCTTCCTTACATACCCTACACTGTCATCTCTGAGTTGAACAAAAATTAAACCCAAATGGGGAGCAGTGGCATTGCCCTATAAGTTCACAGTTAGATTCTTTCAGGTTCTTATTAAATCAAAGAAGGCCGTCATGTGAAAATGCTCAGATACTAATTCTGACCAACCACTCTTGCCAATTTGCTAGCTGCTTGCTGTTTCCTCCATTCCGTAGTGGAAAGGCAATGGCGAGAACTTTAGCTCATGTGGAGATGTAGGACAGATATATGGCTTAGGGCAAGGAACCATTAACATACTGCTAGAGCAAGACTGCCAGAGCACTGTGCTGAGAAATTCAGCTGTAGCTCTTTGGCACACATGGAGGAACAGCACTGTATCCTAGCCTTGAGGGAAACAAGAACAGAATGGCAGCAGATTGGACTGTGAAGGATGGTTAAGCCTGCTTCCTTCATTGACGGGAGATTTGGCAAGGAAAAACAAAGATGTCAGAAGGTGGGTTTGTTACCATGCTCAGATGCCAGTAGAGAAAAGTCTTGAGGCAGGAGGATCTGCCATGCTTTGCTATGCCCTGCTGCCTTCGTGTTAGAAGAAGAATACATTTTATAGCCTTTCGCTTGTTCCCTGCGACACCACAGAAGACAAATAAGTGTTGAGAGTTGTACACTTGATCAAATGGAAAACAGTACTTTGCTTCAGAGTCGTGAATCAAAACTCCCTCTTGGCGTAGAACAGAACATTTGCAAAATATGGGCTAGTTTATTTAAATGTGCCTATTGGTTTATTCCTTTAAAAGCAAAGAGTAAAAGGATGGATAAAGCTAAATAGAAAAGTTTCAAACCCACCATATTTTAATTTTGGCTGAAGTACAGTAAATGGAATATATATATATAGATCTGCAGAGGTCTTTGGCTTACATATATAAGTTCCTGCTAGATTTGCTATTTGTCTTGTCTTTACTGTGCCACAATAATTACAAAAACCTACAGCCGATTTAATTTCCTTAACTAGATGGATCATCACTGCAGGATCCTGCTCTATGCTAACTTCACAGGCTAATCAATCAAACCCCCAGGCTTCTAACCACTTTGGCTATAGCACAAACAAGCATCAAAGCCTACATGCCCTTCACATTCAAGCAATTACAGCTAGATTAAAATTGGAAAATAGCTCGGCCATTATTAAGTACCCAAAAATTTAGTTTAATTGTTGATGCAATAGCTGTTTCTCAGTTCAAGCATCATGGAAAATGTAGTACTGATCGTACCACAGAAACCTGTCACAATGGAGAGAGGACAGTAATTATGTTTCTTTTAATCTTGCTCTTATTGGTTCACTGCTTCTGCACTATATGTGATTGTATTATGGCTTTATTGTACATTTGGTACTTTTTGCTCATTTTGAAACTATAGCTAATTTTTTTAAAAAGTTAAATCTATATTTCTAATTTATTAGAATTTATTAGGTTGAATACAACAATGAGAAAATAAAGGTGAAATTCCAGACTGCTTATTGGTTTGAAATGGATTTTGTTACTGGATGGAGAATTGTATCATCACTGAGCATTTCTGAAAGAAAACAGCTCTTTGAATGATTTACAGTAAATTTGCAGATTTTTTTTTTACTTCTGGAGTTTAACATCATTTCCAAAAAAGGGGTTCCCTATTTTAAGTTATACAAGAAATAGATGATAGATAGATAAATAGAGGGAGAGAGGGAGGGAGAGAGAGAGAGAGCGGGAGAGAGAGAGAGCGGGAGAGAGCAGGAGAGCGGGAGAGAGAGAGAGAGAGAGAGAGAGAGAGAGAGAGAGAGTTGTCAAATACTTTTTATTGACCACAAAGATAACCACGTAAACATTTTTGCCATGAGATCTGTACCCAGCCTAGTCTTTCAGGTCTTCTAATTGTACACCCATCAGCACTGTAACTGGATTAATCTGACTTGCTGCTGCTTGTCCTCATCTCTTTCATTCCACCTTTCCCAGCACTGGAGCCTTCTTCAGAAAGCTGAGTCTTTGCATAACGTGTCTCAAATAGTATAATTTGAGCCTGGTCATTTATGTCTTAAGTGAGAACTCTGGATTGATTTGCTCAATGATCTATTTTATTGTTTTCTTGGTTCTCCATGGTGTTCCCCAACACCAATTTTCAAAAATATCAGTGGTGTTTCTATTCACAAATAACAGAATAACAGAGTTGGAAGGAACCTTGGAGGTCTTCTAGTCCAACCTCCTGCTCAAGCAGGAAACCGTATACCAGTGATGGCTAATCTTCTTGCCACTGAGTGCCCAAAGCATGCGCGTGCACGTGCATCCCCCAAATGCAATATGCATCCCCATGTATGCACCCTGCTCCTGTGCATGTGCCCTGCCCCCACACATGCGAGCGCATCCCCACGCACGTGCGTGCACTCTACCCATGTCCCTTGTGCATGTATCCCACCACGTATGTGTGTGTGTCCCCCACACATGCGCCCTGCCCTTGAATGCACCCAACCTAAGCACATGCATGGTGAAGACCCAAAGACCAGCTGGCAGGTGGGAGGCGCGCATATGCATGGTGGAGCTGAGCTGGGGCCCACAGGGGTCATGTGCCCACGGCCATCACGGCCCTATAACATTTCAGCCAAATGCTATCCAATCTCTTCTGTAAAACCTTCGGTGTTGGAGCACCCACCTTCTTCTGGAGGCAAATTGTTCCTGTTTCTTCAAAGTCCATCTACTGAAATAAGAAAACGTAAATTTACCAGAAATGATTGAAATGAAATACCACGTTCCTGGACTTAGAATTTTAAATGAAATCTTCACACCAAGCTCTTATTGATGGATTTTAGTATGCCAGTCAGCCATTAAATCTTTTCTGCAAGCTTGAAGTCTTCCTAGGTGTGATATAGGAGTGTTAATGGTCAATGATATTTGGATGGCTTCTCTGAGTGAGTTACTTGAACACTTGGAAATGTTTGAACAAGAAAAAGCAATCAGAGCAGGAACATGGGGGCATACCTCTTTGTTCTTTACTAAAATAATCTACCATAGATGTATGTGTGGAAAGAATGGGGAGTTACTGGAGTGTGAGGAGGAGAGTTTGGTAAACAAATAGATACAGTTAAGTTTTGGGGGGTATATTAGTTAACAACTAGAGGAATTTCCATCTCTGAAATCTTATATGACCAGGGAGTGAACTGCCTGTTTCAGTGTCTTCCTTACTGCTATATCAATATATTGGTAACTTAAATATTATAAAATACCATCAGTCTCCAATTATCTTTTTGCAAAGGAAACAAAATCCAGATAAGCTCTGCACCACTAGAGCTTCTCACCACACGGAGAAGAGAGACAAGTATCAGAATATATTACTATTTTAATAGATTTTTGTCCCAAAAGGCCTTCATCTGGATTCGGAAGAAATCAATCAAAGGGAGAGGCTTAAATAATTTATCCTCACTAGAACAAATTACTATTTCGAAACCCAACTTTTACAGAAGTGTCAGAATGGGGGAGGAGAGAAGGGGAGGGAAGATAATCCTTTTCTGTCTTCCTGGATAGAAAAGGCAAAACCTTGCATGATGAATTGCAATATTTTCCATATGTTGAAGGGCTTCATTACTGTTTCTTCTTGCAATGGTGTAGAATTTCAAGAGAGATGATGGAATGACATGCTGTAATGAGCGTACTTAAATTCATTAATGAGAAACAGTGATGCAGAATGAACTAGTAAAAAGATATGACAAGGCAATCAATCATAAGAAGAAGGGATGGCAAAAAGAGAGAGAGGGAGAGAGAGAGAAAGGAACTGGAAGTGATGGAGAACAAACTAACAGGATAATGCTAAACATGCTGATTGGATGGATAGCCTTCATCTTTACCATTCATCTTGGACCAGAAGCAGAGAATTAAGTTGTTACATTTCAATTCACAAAGAAAGAAACTTTTCAAAATGTTGTATCTCTGCACTGAGACAGCCAAGAGTAGTATCCATTGTTGTTTCTACAGATACTGCTATACAGTGTGG
This sequence comes from Boaedon fuliginosus, assembly GCA_027560395.1. Taxonomy (NCBI): domain Eukaryota; kingdom Metazoa; phylum Chordata; class Lepidosauria; order Squamata; family Lamprophiidae; genus Boaedon; species Boaedon fuliginosus. The sequence continues at coordinate 123,090 of JANHGC010001396.1, read as the reverse complement.
GCAAACCATTTTTGCATATCAAAAAATTCAGAAAATGCCTAACTTGATTCAACTGGCATGTCATCTCTCTCTCACACACACACACACACACATACACACACAAAAGAGAAACAATTCTTTATATATCCATTGATTTGGGGGGGGATACACCCCAATTTCATGTGGTGTTATGTATTATATGAAGAAATGTCAAATAATTACAAAAACGAAATACAAATAAAACGAACTAATTTTCAGAGGGTCCAGAGGCAACTAAACCCCTTTCTCATATGGCCTCCAGAAATCACACAACACCAGGAATTGGTTTCAAGAATAGTTCTTGGGTGTTGATAAATGCTGGTGTGTCACTTTTGACATGGAGTCCACAGGTTTGCCATCGCTGTTCTGGTATATGCTCCAACTCCTTGCATGTGGAGTTTCTTTCCTACACTGCTTTTCACTTATGACAATGACTTCCTGAAATCTTTGATCTTTTTATAGGCTTTTTTCGGTTTTCGTGAAGTAGAGATGGCCTATTAGCATGATGATATCATAAGAGCTGATCATATACAGCCTTATTCCCACAGCATGTTATGTTAATCTGCCAAATACCATCATCTGGAAAATCACCTTGTATCTTACTTCCCACATTGTGGAAGGCTATGTTCTCCATGTGGAATAGTTGTAATATGCAAATCTACTAGGTTTTTTTGCCAGCATTTTGCTGATTTGTCGTTCATGGTTGCTTCACACTTTAGGAATAGGTCAGGAAAGCTAGTGTAGAGCAATGTATAAAAATGAAAAGCCTGTTTGCAAATACTGGTTCATTTGTGAGGACCTTGGTGCTCCCTGAGCTTGGTTTCCTTTGTTGCAGATGTTTCATTAGCCAGGTAGGTAACACTTATCAGAATCAGAGCTGCTGAAGCTGCCTGATGGCTCTACAAAGTTTTCAAAATTAGCTTAGATTTAGCTCAATAAATCTAGCTCAATAGCCTATGTGGGAAGGCCTCTCTTACTGTCTTGGGGAATGTTAATGTCTTCATGCCACTTTCTCTATGCCAATACCCAAGAACAGGCCTTTATACCCCCTAAGTAGTAATGTCCATACTTTATGTGCACTACATCAACCGTCAGTTACCACCTCTGGTGCAAAGACAAAAAGAATGAGATTTGGGTTACTTTGGGCATACTTTCTCTTTCTCTCTCTCATTCTCTCTTTCTCTCTCTCATTCTCTCTCTCTCAATCTCTCTCTCACACTCATTCTCTCTCTCTCTCTCTCGTTCTCTCTCATTCTCTCTCTCTCCATCTCCCCGTCTTCCTACTTCCTCTCCCCCCTCACACAGAGCAGAAGGAAGCAACCTCAGATTAGCAATCTTTGGGTCAAAGGGGAAATATAGGGATAGGAAAGGGAATACAGAATGAATCCATAACTGTGTATCAACACTTTGCTGCCCCTTTGTCATTAGAAAGTCATAAGGCACAGAAGAGTAGGTGCCATTGGACTTACAGTACATGCTAGTCTTTCATGTACAACTGGCTCAGTTCAAAGTTGTTTGATAGCCCTTTAGCAGAAGTCAAACTGGTGCTCAAAATCAACCTTGTCTGTCATCCTGGATTTCCTGACATGTTCTTTGTATTTTTGAAGCAAAACTTTTGCTTCATATGGACCTTTATAATAATGTATTTGCGATTCCTAGATTGTATTAGCTTTTTTATGTTTTAGCTTTTAATAGTTTTATATTTTTTATATTATTTTTTCATATTGTGACCTTATACTGCTGTTTGGGGGAACTGCCCAGAGAATTTATTGTATGGCAGCTATATTCATCTAGCTGTGTTTTGAAATAGCACTGGTTTTCAAGCTGTTTCTGACTATTCTGTTTTCCTCAGCAGCTTCTGAAAGGTTCCTTAACCAGAAGACCAGTAACAGTAGAAAACCTTGCCTGAAAAGCAGAAGGCACTTCAGAATTCATTTTTCCGAGCCACATATAGACTCTGGACAAGATAAGGCTGACGCTCAAACTATACAAGGTCAACAAATCCAGTTGTTGAGGTAGCTGGCACATCACAGTGACATCGTAAATTTTAGAGGGCCTTCTGTACTATGCACACTTGGCAACAAAAAGCTGGATATGAAAACATTTAAAAACCATTTTTGCAAAGCCATATAGAAGAAAGCTACTAGTAATCCTGGATCGCAGCCACCCAAGCTTTATTTCTCTGCCATTCTGTGCTTCAGTAGCTGCTGTCAAATCCTCTCCAAGGGGACAGATCAAGCAATATTATCAAGAAAGCATATTGGACAGGAGCTCAGCTGAAGGCTTCTGATACTTTCATGTTCCAATCTCAGTACTGATGCTGGGGATGAAGAAACTTAGTGCCTGAAGCAAGACCGCCATCTGCTGATAACATCTTGTTCTGACTATGGGCCGAAAGCCCCAAATGAAGAATAAACAATCCTTTTACACAGTTCAACTTTTTTGGTGGCAATTTTCCATGGTTGTGTTTTTCTCTTTTCATTCAGCCTTAATGCATTTGTTAATTAAATTGCATTATTTTGTTCAGATGATATCTCTTTTGCAGTCAAACAAATCAGATAATTGCAGCAATTGGCAGGACACTCCCTGGCCCAGCATTTTGACTCATGGATTAGATGGTTAAAATCCCATTTGCTGGCCTGGGGAGCTTTCAATATGTTCCACAAATAGCTTCAGTCCTGCCATTTCAGGGGTTATCATGGCAGAAAATGTCTTACCTTTATTATTGCATGCTATCAAACGCAAAGAAGGAAACGAAACCATAGTCTTTGTAAAGTTGCTTTTAAAAAATGTGTACAGGTTGCAGAAGATACCTTCAGGGTGAGATTTGAACCTCCTTGATCTATTATTCAGCCTTCCATCCTTCTGGGGTGGGTAAAATGAGGACCCAAAATTGTTGGGAACAATATGCTGACTCTGTAAACTGCTTAGAGAGGGCCGTAAAGCACTGTAAAGCGGTATAAAAGTCTAAGTGCTATTGCTATCATATTTTTTGTTATGATGTGTCTTGCACACACCTCCACAAAATTACTGTTTCATCTGAAAATAAACATTTGAGCTGTAGAAATCATATTGGCCTATCAAATAAAGCTACAGAGGCAATATTTGAAGCAGAAGTCTTGGGGCAGGAGAATTAGTGCAAGTTCTATGCAACTGTGGGAGTTCAATGCACAGTTGCATACATGGATCCCACTACAGACACATGCTTCTAAAAAATATAATTAAAAGATATTGCATACATAAGAAATACCTAGATATAGTACAGTAAGTGTGGAAAAGGTAAAAGGAAGCGAACAAAGAAAAAAATATTGATGAATGTCAATAACAACCTTTCTCTAATTACATAAGACAGTTTGTCCATCTCAGCAATTCTGTCAGTTCCATCAACCATTCCTCTAGATGGATGGATGATACAAATCTTTCCATCTTTGTGCATTAGTAATCTTGCCACCACAATCATATTGAAATAATGTTTCATAGATCCTTTCTAGATGTTTATCCATCCGTCCTAAAAGGGGGGAGAAATCTGGCTTCGGTTGAATACTAATCTTTAAACTCTTCTGTATCAATGTGTGATGGAATCCCCAGGAGAGACTGGATGCATTCCAGAGGAGGTATTTTGCGAGAGAGAAAAAAGGGTGTAGACAGCCCCTCTCTAATAGTGGTCAAAATAGATGATGGATGCAGATAGCAGAGTGCTCAGTCTGGTAAGATTTTGTCTATAAAAACAATAAAGAACTCAGTTTTGAAGAATCACCATGTGTCATTCTTGGGTTTTGGACTTGACATCCATCATGCCAGACTAAGCAGTCCACTGTCTACTTCTACCCCATACTCTGAGCTATTCTTTTTTAACTACTTCTTGCAATAACTACTGTTTCCTTTTGCAACAACAATCTCATACTGTCTTCATCTGAAAGAGCCATTTGCCCTCATAACAGTTAAAGTCAATGGGTTTGATTGTAACGTCTTTGGTAATAACACTGATTTATTGATTTATTGATGTATTTAATTTATCCCACCTCTAACATTTTTACAAATAATCCAAGGTGGCATTAGTAGCAAAATATTAGAGATCCAAATTGTATCTATTATGGAAAAAGATCTACATATTTCAGAAAAATAAGGCTTTTAACAAAAAATATGACAAACAAACAAATACAAGAACTGACAGAAAAGACAACCTTGCTGTGTGTTAAAAAAGTTAAATATTTAGGTATCTGGTTAACGGCGAGATGTATTACAATAAAAGAAGACAATTACAACAAAATGCTACGTCAGATACAAAAAGATCTAAACATATGACAGAACCTGCAACTCTCCCTGCTAGGCAGGATAGCGGCAATTAAAATGATGGTTCTACCTAGAATATTATTCCTGTTCCAGTCAGCACCAACATACGTTGATAAGAAATACTTTGCAGAATTAGAGAAAATTATTATGAAATTCATTTGGAAGGGGAAGAAACAAAGAATTAAGAAAAAACTATTACAAGACACAAGGGATAGTGGGGTATGGGCCACCCTAATTGGTTTATATATTATCAGGCTGCCTCATTAACCTGGTTAAAAGAGTGGATGCTGCTCAAAAATAGAAGATTATTAGTATTGGAAGGGCATGATTTAGAATGTGGATGGCATTTCTTCCTAGGTTATGGAAAAAACAGATTACATGGATACTTCCAATCTCACTTAATTAGAAAATTGTTATTAATAACCTGGGATAAGATTAAATTTAAACACTACAATAAAATACCGAATTGGTTATCTCCAATGGAGGCCCTAATCTACCCTAACCTTTTGGATCATAAAAAGATAATACCGTATAAAGACCTGATAAAGAATCAAGGGGAACTATACTCGAGGGGAGAATTACAGGAAAAAGGAATTGTTCTAGACTGGTGACCATATAGCCAGATACTGACAAGATTTAAAAAAGATACTACTGGTATCTATAGAGAAGCGCAAATATTGGATAAAAATTTATTAGATGGGGAGACTAATTTAATCAAAAAATGTTATAAATTGCTGTTAGAAGTAAAAATGGAGGAAGAAATAGTCAAAGAATGTATGGTGGTTTGGGCAAAAAACATTGGTCACACAATCATGTTAACAGAATGGCAATCCATATGGGAAAGAAACCTTAACATCATTAAAGCAGTAGCCTATAAAGAAAATATTTATAAAGATTTTTACAGATGGCACTTACCTCCAGCAAGGCTGGCAAAGATGTATCCAGAAACCCAATTGCTGGAAATGTGATCACCAACAAGGAACATTCTACCATATGTGGTGGCAATGCCCAACAGCCAAAAAATATTGGAAAATGATTAAGAAGCTTCTAAAACAAATAATAGGATCACAAATAGAACTAAAACCAGAAATATTTTTATTGGGGATATTATCAGGACAGTACAACAAATTACCCAAAGAATGTAAATATATTTTGATACACACTATAAAGGCAGCGAGAATGCTGTATGCGCAAGATTGGAAAAAGATGGAAGTTCGGGGGGAAGATAGGTTAATTAGGAAAATGTTAGATTGCACAGAAGCAGACAGACTTGCTCTAAGTCTGAAAGACAAGGAAGATACAACCTCATACAAGGCCTGGGACCTCTGGTATGATTGGATAAGAAAACAAGATAAAACAAATGATCCATAGGAAGGGAAAACATTTTGGATATTCTTGTAAATAAATGAATAGTATGAAAAGATATGCATAGTATGATACACAAATATGTCAACTATATACTGCAAGAAATGTAAAATTTTATCCTTTTTTCTTTTCTTTATTCTTTTTTATTTCTTTTGGAAAAATAAAAACTTATTTAAAAGAAAAAAGAAAACAACAAAAAAAGAAATTAACCTTTAGGGTTAGATGTGAGGCTTTAACAAACAATGTGATGTAATATAAAATGTGATAAATAATAAATTGGGATGATGCATTTAGAATTAGCATTTCTGCTCTTTACCTTATTTAATATAAAATAGGCTTTGTAGCTCTCATAAGAATTGTGAATTTATTGAAAATTAGCAGAAAATATCTGTCTTATGAAACATGCTGTTTCCTCCGTTTCCATTACATAGTGTATAATCAACAGTGTGTGATTAAATAGAAAAACAATACTTTAAAGGCTGCTACCATAAGTCCAGAAACCTTTATAATTCATGCACATCAAACAAAAATTAGTTCTGTAATATAATATACAAAGAAAGAGTCACTACATATATTTTTAGGCTTCCAGCAGTGCGTCATCAATTATGGTTTCCTGATTTCACATTTGTCATTTTTATATGCTTTTGTTTGTGGAAAGTTTTGACAAGGTGCTCTTTTTAGTGTGATTTGTTAGCAGCTTTCTCCCTTATTGTTAGTTTCACTAGGAGCTGTGGTGCAGTATAATTATTTAGCAAGCCTATAACACCCCTATTTGGTCATCTATTATTAGGGTCATTTAGGCGAAGCCTACATAAAAACTGCATTCCTACACAAGTGTCTAATTTATAAGTAGCAATAAATATGCCAGGCCTTGTGCCAGATACAATTCTAAAGCCTGAAGCTTCTTAATGGCCAGAGAGCAAAGCAGTGTTGCAAAAATTCTTTGCATTTTTAATAATAAAACTGCAGAGGAGGGATACTTGCCAGAACATTTTGGAGCTGCAATAAATAAATGTTTAGACTCTTCAAGCCAGCTTGGAATTTTGTAACTGCTTATAGTTTACTTATTGAAAAAAGAATGCAAAAATTATGTATTTTAAACATATCTTGCAATTTAATTGAATCTAAACACAATTAAATACATCACTTACAGTAAGTGAAATGGACCACTTTTCTGAATGCCTTTCATAATCTCAGTTGATGGAGATGAGTCCTCCAGTAC
>JANHGC010001396.1:95527-107109 GCA_027560395.1 Boaedon fuliginosus | reverse complement strand
CAGTCTCTGACTTGCCTCAGAAGAGGGCGGAGCCCAAGTGACGTAACCGGGCCCATCCTGGGAACCTCAGGAGAATAAATAAAATAAATTAATTAATGTGTGTAATTATGTGCCTAGATGTGCCGTTATGTGATACCGAAGTGAGTTGTTAAGTATTCTGAGGCTTCACTTTATCTGAAAAGAAATGTTACCGAATTCTGAGTTTGACAAGCATAAATGGCAATTTAAATAAGTACAGATTAACTAAATCTTGCTGCTCTTTCTTTTCAGGAGGCAGGTATGTGTTTCTGCTGTTAGAAGTGCTCAGCACAAAGCTCAAGAAGTTTGCCAATTGTTTGGACACTCCCTGGGGAAACCCCTGCTAATCAAGGAAGAAGAGGTAAAGGAGTCGGAAGGTCATCTTGAAGATCATACAGACAATTCTTCAGATTTATTCAGTTTTCAGCAGAAACTCCAAACTGCCACTATCCACATTTCTTCAAGGATATTTGCTATTTTTGAAATAAAGGGAGAGAAGAAGAGGAAAAAGGCTGCTCTTATAAAAGGGAACTAATTAACCTCTGAAACCATTAATTAGTCTTTGTTTTTCCTTTATGAAGAATAATGTACTCAGGAAGCTCAACTTGAATTTCCATAGTCTTAAATTTGAAATTACAGTTGAAGTAGAAACTCCTTCTATTGAATAGGGTGAAAAATGTGGATCCCTGCCAGTGTTTTTAAAAAGTCATTACTATTCAGATGATGTATCTAAAATTAAGGGAAAGCTTTACTTAGTTATCATACAATGTAAGAAAATGCTCATTGAGCATGATTCTGAAGTAATTACTGAGTCATCCTCCCCCTTGTCAGTGGATTCCACCGTTTTAGACCATTTGTTACTACAACTTCTAGGAAAATTGGTTTATCTAAAATGCATATTCAGAGTTATCTTCATACACCAGCCAGTAGTCCTATTGTGTACATAATTTTATTCTAAGACCTAAAAATGTATTGTTATTTATGCAGCAGTACATTAAACATGTCTGGTTTAGTCCAAAGCAATCTTTTGAAATAAAGTATTTGTACAACAGCTTCATTGTGGCTTTCTTACTGTTAAGTTGAAAATTATTTAAAATTAGGCTTTTGTTCAAGACAGTGTTAAGGAGATTGTTTTTCTCAGTGCTTTATAAACAAAACCAAATTAGTGCAGTACTTTGGACAGGGCCACCAAATTGTGGTTACACAATAAGGACAAGAAAAAGGAACACACATTAATAAATAATAGATGTTGCATTATGCTAACACAGTTGCCTCACTAAAAAACAACTAATGGATTAATTTGCATATATTATGGTAGTTTCCTTAAGTCACTTCTTACTATAATCCAAAAAGTTGGGTTATATTTGCAAAATTCCATGGAATTATCCATGGAATTATATTCCATGGAATATTTTGGCTTTCAGAAATGAATATTTACTGTTGGATATGATAGATGATTTATTCCATATAAAAATAGGGTCTAAAGCAGATAAAAGAAAATAGAGTAATAAAATACATATGTGGTAAATTCAGATCAAAGTATTTATGTACTGGTACCCACACAGTTGTAATTGGACTTTCAGTTTTGCTAAAATGGAAAACCACCTTCATATATGCTGAATGTACAGTTGCATATGGAAGATCCTGAAGCTCAAGACATATTGCAGGCATGACATGCTCAACGTATTTCCAGTGCCTCTTGTTCAGAAAAATATCTGAACATGGCTATGATATATACTTTGTACCAAGCCAGAAGCTAATTTAGAAGCTCAGCTTCCGTGTTTTAGGGAAGTACAAAACAAAAGGCTTCAACAGAAAAACTCCTGAAACAGCCTAATGAAGAATTGGATTATTTTTAGCAGTTATGCTAATGATGGAATTTAATAGGAAAAAGTTGATTCATATTCCACAGCCAATAATACTTTCATAACTAACCTGACAGCCAAGTTATAATTTCTTGAAAGTATATTGGTTCTTGGATTCTTAACATCAATCTTTATCACCCATCCATGCTAGGACGATACTAGAGAAGAATACCATATAAAATAAAACTGAGAAAATTCTAACACAAAAGTTACACTGAATTGCAATTATGAGAAATCCTGAATCTTTCAAACTAATTACAGGAGAAAATAAATACAAATATTATTATATTAACAGAGAACTTTATATTTTTGCCAAGAAAACAATGCAAGTATGACACTGTGTAGTCATACATTGTTTTCTTGGCAATAATATAATTCTTTCCTCCTTTTTGTTTGGCTGGAATTTCCCATTCCCTGCCCCACTTTGGTATTAAATCCAACATAACAAATTTTCGCAAACCTACAAGAACAAATGTATTTGAAGTTTTCTAATTTCCTGTAGCTAGATTATTTAGCAACGAAATGAATATTGCATTAATATTTCTTTGAAAAACAATGTTTACCAATGCACATCCTTTTATATAACAGAAGAATCAGACATAACCAAGATTGGACCCACATTTGTTCCTCAGTCTAGAGGAGGGGTGTCAAACTCGATTTCATTGAAGGCCACATCAGGGTTGTGTTTGACCTCGGAGGGCTGGGTGTGGGCAGGGGCATGGCCATGGTGAGAATTTGACACTGGCTCAAGATGCATTTTTCCCCTTTGCATTCAAAACAGCTATTCCAGACAAAGGGATATTTATTTTCTGGCACAAATAGTCTCAATTCCATAATGTAGAGATTAAAGACATGTAGAGTCCACAGCTGCTATGGAGCTTGACTCTTTTATAGGAGCAGAGCATAAATGAACTGACAATTTCTTCAGATGTCTCTAAAAACTGTCCAACAGTTTATCAATCTTTGTTACTACCTCTGACACAGCCCTAGAGGACTTAATATTAGTAATAATTCATAAAATTAATATACCACCCAATTCTCAATGGCCCTGGATGGCTCACAATAAAAAAAATTAGTTAAATCGATCACAGGTAAAAGATTTAAGATAAAAGGTGACAAACTCAGTGATATGAGGGGACTCACTCTCATCAAAGACCTGGGTGAAAAGCCAGATGTTTTTGGCTCTTGTGAACAACAGCCATCCAAATCTTGGAGGGTACCTGGTTCTAGTTGGCAGTTGCTGCTAAAGACAAGGCAAGATCCTGCCTCCTGCAGCACTCTCCCAGCCAAAACGGCCATGGAAATTGATGTATCTTCTAATGAGCATCTACTTAGAAAATGATTTGAAAGATGATATAGATACCTTGCTGTATTGGGGCCTAGTCAATTTTGACAACTGTATGTCATTATGCTGCTGTCAAATGATTTAGACACAATCTTGGGAAGAGAAAAAAGAACAAATGTTAAATGAATCAAATGTGAAAAATTAGATCAGCTTCAGAAGGCAGAGTCTCAAGGTTTAGATACAATTCTTACCTCAGTAGTTCAAAGCTTGGCATCTGGTTCTCCTTATCTGGATTTAGAAGCTATGCAGAGTTAAGCTTGGTTAATATTTGGGTGAAAATATGGCAGGGGGGGGGGGATAGCCCAATCTTGTAGGCTACCTAGTTCTGCTGGCAGATGTTGCTAAAGAGAAGGTGAAGGTGCTGCCTTTTGCAGCACTGTGCCAGCCAAATTGGGCCACGGGGGCCCCCAGTGCATCCCATTTTCAGCCTCCATGGCCTCCTGCAGCACTTTGTGGCCGAAAATGGGCCACCGGGGTGGGGTGGGGGACTTGTGAGGTCCTTTGGTATTTCCAGAACAGTCCTGCAGGCCAATCTAAGCAGCCCATGGCCCAATCTGGCCCACAAGCCGTGAGTTTGACACCCCTGGTCTAGAGAATGCTCAGCAGAATTGAGATAAAGCAGAGGAACGATAATTCATTTCATTTTTCTATTCAACCTAATATTTCCATTCACATTGTTCTGTGAGAATCTCCCATTTGGGCTCCATGGGGAGCAAGTAAATAAAACCAAGATGGTGACAGTGATCAAACCCCTTTTAAAAAGTGCACTACCCACATGACAGATATTGAAAAGTAGTTGATTATCGCGTTACCATCTTTATTATTTTTAATTCTATGGATGTTCCTCCATTCCATTAAAATAGATGAGATTTGCAGCTCGAAGGGGATTTTTTTTTTTAAAAAAAAAGAATGATTCTTCCATTATCTGTGCAATTGTTTTTGCAAAATTTTCATTGTATTCCTCCTGCAAGAACTTCATTAATGACAGAAATCAACACCTTAGAAAAACGAGTTTTCTATTTATTTAAAAATAGGTTTGTTACTACATTGCAGTGACAGTAATTCTTACACTTACATTCTAGTTTGTATAAAAGGATTCCAAGTATTATTCATCAAAACCAACATGTGTTTCACATAACAATAAAAGTTTCAATCAATATATACAAAAAGAAAGGGCACTGTTCATCCAGGTGAGAGACTGCACTTTATAGTATAATTAAGATTTCTAGGGAAATTAACCTTGAAAAAAACCTAAAGGTATTATAAAACATATTTGGGATTTACATATTGTACAAAACAAGTATAGCTTTAAATGTGTCAGTTTTAAAACTAAATGTTCCAAGACGATTTCCTTATATTGTTCTATTTTATATATTTCACATTTTAAGTGACAAAACGTTTTACTTAAAAATAAAGTCATGTGAACCAATTATTCAGATTTAACTTATTTTTTAGATTTTTGCAGTGATGGTCCAAAAATGTAACAAATAATGTGTGACAACTTCTTTCTTTAGGTGTATGTCTGATACATGTTAAATGCCATCTGTGCAAGTGTACAAATTCTGTGCAAATATTTCATAAGTAATTTCTACAGTAAGCATTTTGTCAACAATTTATTTTCTATCACAGCAGTTTCTTGATGTGTTTAACTGTATTTTTAAAAATGTATTTTCTAAAAACTCAATAATTCATATAATTCTTATCTATGCAAAATAAGTTGCTTAATTTCTTTTAACAAATATTTCCTAAAATTATACATTTTAGAACAGACTTGAGGCTTAGTTTTGGTAATTCCACAAATAATGCCATTAGTGTCTTCACTCCACCCTATTCCTTTTAGATTTTTAAAAATCTATTTTGAGTTGAATCCCATCATATCCTTCCAGAAATGTAGACTCTTCTGCTATTGGGTCCTGTTCTGAAATATACATAACAGGCAAATTCAATATCTTAGTTGCCCTTGCAAAACAAAAACCACTAATAAACCAACATCAGCACTTTCAAAATTTACAATAACGTTAGTTTTTATCTTTCATCTTTCTGAAGAAGTTCTCTCTTCAAAGAGCTCTGAGCTGAAAACAAAAACATAAAAAATGTTTTTCTATAGCCAATTGTAACTTAAATATGAATTGTGTAAAGATAACACCTCAAAAATGCAATACCAGTGATTTATCTTAGAAATGATATTCAGACTTGGCCATCATATATGAAATGTACATCTTTTTTAAAACATAAACATATGTACATTATTTACAGTAGAAACTGAGCAGCCCTTTTATCAGATGAATCCTTAGGTCCAATTATATGAAGTGCAAGATTAACAGATATATGAAAATGTAGAATAAAAGCCCGATCCAGTCGGTTCCTGTTACATCTATGCAGGATTCCCACAACTGAACTGTTCACCTGAGGGGGTTTTGCAGATGGCAGGGAGGGGTCAAAGCATACTTCTCTGTATGCCTCGAGACAAAGTGGAAATGCAAAATGGATTCAATTGTGCCCTAAAACTTCATTAGATATAGTACATCAATGGGAAGAGAATTTATGTTAGAGCAGAGATGACAATTTTTAGCTCGCTGGGCCAACTCTCTTTACAGAAAGCAAAATTCAAGACCCTTGTTAAGAGAGCTTTGATGGGTCCTTTATAAAGTTATTTAAGACTATTAAAGCTTGTGTAACTGAAATCCTAAATTGGTACTTCAAGAACATTTGTATTATAGCATGTGAAAGATCTTTGTGTGTACACATATACATGCCTATTTAAAAGCTGATATGTAATACTCTTCCATGACTTATAGAATGTTTAACAAAGTTACTTTAAAGTAATATTCACTGATAAAATTGACAATACGGTACAAATCATATTATCAATTGCTCTTAGGGGCAAATGTACCTTAGAGCAATCAATTCAATATAGGAAGACAATTCTTTCCACACTTCATTACTTCTCACTAACAAAAATGATCATTGTTTGATATCTACTATTAGGCTGGTGATTATTATAACTGCTGGGAAACAAAACTCAAGCCTGCTAGTTTTATTATTAAATTTGGAATTTTTCCATTTTTAAAGTGAAAAACTGTTATTTTGAAATGAATGTGGAATGCTTTTCTATCAGACCACAGCATATTAACCATAGTTAACAATGAAATAATGGAGTAGCTAGCATTTTGAAACTAATGGTCCATGCTGTATCAGAATCCTTTTTATGTTATATTAAACATTTGCTTTTATTACTGTTAAGTTTGTAAGATAATAACTTGAATGAATACCCATAAGTACCAAGAGATGATATGTATATAACTATTTATGCAAATGTGCCAAGAAATATATTTTTCTAAAGATAGTATAATATAATCCATAATACATTTTATTATAGGTCATCGCAAATTACTGAACCACGAATTATTGCTTATCTAGGTTCAAAATGAAAATTGTTTCGTTGGTACAGCAAGAATCTTGTAAATCAGTAAAATCAAATCAGTTAAAGAAATCAAAAGTCAAGCCACGCTTTATCTTATTTAGGAAAAGCAGCATAGCTACAGTGTATTTTTGAAGAAAATTCCCAAATGTTAGAAAAAAGATAAAGTCTAGGGCCTCTTAGTACTACAATAAATTCTTCAGGAAAAGGGAAGTGTTACAAATAAGACTTTCAATCTTTGTCATTTGTAAAAAAAAATTACTTTTTCAGGTCCTATAATGGTCATGTATATTATTCTTTGTCCTAAAATTGTACCAACATAAACATTCCAAGTGGGACATGATACAGTAGGACAACAAAAATAATTTCCTATTTGGTTTGAATGTTCTATTATGCGCCAGTATAGATAGTATCAGGAAATCAGGTAATTTAAACTTCCTACCTTCTCCGACAAAATCTTAAAACGTATAATTTATAGTTTTTCACTCTAAGTTGTAAAACAAATTTTGTTTGTACACAACTTGTCATCCTTTCACGGTTAATGCCTCCAATGTTACCAAGAAAACACATTTTGTTTTTTGTTTTTAAAAAAACATGTAGAAAAGTCCATTCCCCTTAAAAATCAGTATTAAAATATGCATGTGAGATTCTTTAAAATATTAAAGAAAATAAACATACAAAGAGACCTGTGCCAGTATAATATGAAGATTGCCCAAAACATCACAATGTGGAAATGTGAAGTGCTATGGAACTGTTTAAAAATGCCATACGATGATGACATTACTTTTTAAGTTAGCGAAACAAGTTCTTACATGATGCACATTTCTGAAGAATTCTTATAAAAATGGTTAGCTTAAAATGTGAAAAACTACACTTTAAGTTCTATGGTTAAACAAGGAATATACTTTAAAGTTGAGTTGCCACATAATTGGCTGAGGTTCAAGACGAATATTAAATATATTTGCATTCTAAGCAAGCAACTTTCCTGCATCTGTGCTGAACTCTATTCAATGGAAATTTCCTTTGCACAGATTTGGCTGTGGTGACTAAGACTACCTACAATTCTCCAACTGTGTGTAAGATCAAGTAGCTGATCAATACCACAATCTTTGGTAGTGCCAATAATCTATTTGGAAGAATGGATCTCTGAATTCAGTGAAGAGATAGAAGATTAAGATTCACATCCTTACTTTTCAAACTGTACTGTCAAAATTAATCATACCAAGCATCTTTGGAACAGGCAACACACTGCTGTACATCTGCATTTTTAGATAATGTATTTCCAAATAAAATCAAACAAAATTAAATTGCCATATTTTGCACATGTCCCATTTCCTGCAAGAATGTTAAAGTAAACGTGTGGTTACATTTTTGTACCATACAACTGTTTTACTCTGTATTTTTAAATTGACTATGATTTTAAACAATAAAAATGTATTAAGGTTTTAAAAGGGATAAAATAAGTAATGTACCATAAACAAATAAATAACTGTTTTTTTCCATAGCAGTACATACAGCAATACATTCCCCTAAGTCATACAGTCATCATTTACAATAGACAACTTAAGGTTACTAAAGATGCACAAAATAATAGAATACAAGGCACAATCATAAAGTGGGATTTTCCTTTAGGGTGGATATATTGACTGATGTCAGCTTGGTTAAGTATACTGTAAAAAGTGCAGAAAAACAATGTGCAATGAGAACACTGTATAAAATATGATTGCATAAAAAGTGATTTGGCCTTTTTATCTTTAATAATGGAAAACAACCAATCCCCTTAAAGTTTGATATTTAAAACTTCTTTAATATTCCAGAGCAATCTAAAAAATCTGGATGATTTTATGTTTATGTGCTCATGTATATACTCAATATATACATACACATCAATTTCTTTTGAAAATAATTTTAGTCAGTTTAACACAATTCATAGAAGCAATTGATCTGATCATAACATAAACATCAGAGTCTCACAGTTTTCCTGCAGTTTAACTGAACCCTTTAATCAAATTATATTTTGTTTCAATATCTGTCAAAAGAGCCTACCAGTGCATTAACTGCTCTTACTACAATGTACCAATAAAGGTAATATTCCAGAATAATGTATACTTTGAACAAGGAGTGATGAATATAATTGAAAATATGTTGCACTCATACTAAAAGTTTTTCTCTATTCTGATTCTCAGTCTTTGGCACAATAAACAGAGATATGATTGGTACAAGAATGAAGGTCTGAAAAATTAGACATATTAGTCAAACTTTTTCCAATGTGGATATATATATGTATATATATATTTATCTCTATATCTATATATGTGATCTCTCTCTCTCTCTGGCAGAACTTAGATAAAATGATCTGCCTTGTGTTTGTATAAAACTGTGCCCAATCACTATTGAATTAGTGGTACTTAATTAGCAAATTTGGTAATTTTGATTTGTTCTCAATGGCATTTGGTGCCATACTCTATCAACTTGCAAATACAGTTTCTACAATCTATACAAATGTACTGTACCTTGCTCATTCAAAAATAGGAGTTCTGTTCTCAATTTTTACATTAAAAATTCTACTATTCAAATAGAGGTTTGTATACTGCTCAAAATTACAGTAACATTTCTGGAAATCAAGAATTTCATTTATACCAACTGAACGTACTGAATTGAAATGCATAACCTATTTGGAGAACAATAAATAGCAATTGTTTAAAATACATACTTCTTTCAAGAAATTTTCAGTTTGTTTTTGCTATATTTTATCATATTAGAACATATTCTCATCCATAAATAGCAGCAGAAAGCAGATACCCTTAGGTCTATGAATCCCTCAACTGTACCTATTTATTAGCATTTTTAAATGCCAAAATTACCAACCAATCAGATTAGCCTTTGCTTTTTCAGTCAACTTTCGGACTCTGCCTCTGCTAGATGTTCCAAAAGTCAAAGAAGTGTCCTCAAACAATAGCTGTCTTTGTTCTTCTTCTGAATCATCTTCATTGTAAAAGGCTGTCCTCCTACCTTGGTTTCTAGTTCTCATATGAGGTTCAGAATCTTTAATTTCCTCAGTCTCTTCTTCAACAGGCTCATCTATCTTTTTCCTCCTGCTTCTTGTCTGAATCTTAGGGTCAGGAGTAAAAGTAAGTTCAAATTCTGGCTGATCTTCCTGTAGTTTTCTTTTAGGCTTTCTCCCACCACGCCCTTTTCTTTGTAACAAGTCTTCCTTCACGTTATTTTCAGAGACAGAATTGCATGCAGTAGAAACAGAAGCTTCTACTATTGTCAAATCTTTCATAGTCTGGTTTCTGTGCTCCTCCGAATGTTTCTGTTCAGCAAGTAACAGGGTTTTTGGTTTTCTCCCTCTTTTCTTGTGCACCACTTCACATGTATTGTTGGTCTCAATCTTGGGTTTCCGTCCGGGGCCCCTCTTAAATACAGGTTTTGAAGATTGCTCCCCATGTCCATTTACTTGGATGTTTCCCAAGGACAGAGCCATTGCATTATTCTTGCAATCTGCTATAACAACAAAGTAATGTGTAAGTGACTCATAGCAGCCATTTTTAACTGCACATACAACTTTCAGAGCCTTAATTAAATTTACAGGTTAAAATGTAGACTTGGAGTGATCAACCTACTGAATCTATTGATCTATTTTTCAACATCATATGCCACTGACTAATTATAGCAAACGCAGCCCCTTAAGGCATGTGAGGATTGTGAAAGACCTGCATCTAACAGAGAGGAAAAGAGGGAGGATATTCAATGAGGAGCCCATTAGGTAAAGGCTGATATCTGGTTTCTTGAAACAGAATTGTGTCAGGACACAAATGGCAGTATGACCCTGGATGTCTTGGTGGCTTTTGATATTAATGATCATATACATCCTTCTGGATCATATGCAAAGGCCTGGGAGAAGAGAGCACCATTTTGTAATGTTTCTCCTTTCTGGTCAGGTTACTATTTTGTTACTATTTCCCCTTGACTGGGGAAATGAGGCGGGGTATAAATCTAAGTAAATAAATAAATAAATAAATAAATGCTATGCTTTTAATAGATGTTAATAGATATTACAAATAAACAATGAACAAACCAATGAAATTCAAACCAACTTACCTTGTGGATTGACCATAGCTGATTTTGGTTTACGTTTAATTTGTTTATCTTTTTCTAAATTTTCTCTTGCTGTATTATTCCTAGTGTTATGGATATAATTTGTTTGATTAGGGACTGGCAAAACATTCTGGTTCTTGGAATGTTTCGCAGAATTTTCCAGTACTATTAAGACACAAAAAGAAGGTAAGTTTTCATTAGAATCCAATACATATCTGCTCACTAATAAATTAATATTTTCAATATGGAAACATATAAAATGTATTCAAAAATAAGATGCTGTTTTACTTTTTCATCCTCTTTTCATAAGTTTTATTAAGCTTTACTGTTTACACAATTTTTCAGACTATAAGACGCTCTGAAGTATAAGTCGCACCTAGCTTTTGGAGAGGAAACAAGGGGGCGGGGGGGGATCTGCCTCTGTCTCCCAGCAATTTGCCTCCTTGTGGCAAACAGCCTGGCCAGCTTCAGCACAGCCTGATTTAGCACAAGCAGCTGATCGTTGGTTGGATATGCCTCCTGACAATCAGTTATTTCAGGCTGAAGGAATCGCCATCACGTATTGCCACTTCAGTGCAACCCATTTTGGGCCTCCACATCCCATTTTGGGCCTATACGCATCCTGTTTTTGGCTTCCCCACGCCCCATTTTCAGCCTGTTCCAATCCCTACTGCCTGGAATGGGCCGAAAAAGGGGCACGCAGAGGCTGAAAATGGGGCACACGGAGGCGGACTAGATGATGGTGATCCCTGAAGCCAGAAACAGCGGATCGTCAGGAGGTAGATCCAACTGACAATCAGCTGCTTGTGCTAAATCAGGCTGTGCTGAAGTT
>JANHGC010001396.1:46801-57298 GCA_027560395.1 Boaedon fuliginosus | reverse complement strand
TTTGGCTGACGGGACCCTTAACAGTCCCTCTCTGTGGGACCTAACTGGGCGCTGGGAGGCATACGGTGGCAGAAGGCAGTCTCGAAGGTAAACTATGTTACAGTAACTATGTTACTCGCCGCCTCGAGTTCCCCTTTGGGGTGAAGAGAGGCGGGGTATAAATTTAATAAATAAATAAATAAATAATGCAAAATCAAAAAATTGCTCAAGATATGTCTAATTAGATAAATTAAACTTGATAATTAAACTAGCATGTTGAACGTTAACAACTATATAACAGTAGTTTTCATAAGCGTGGTGGAAGAAAACATGGGATTAATTTGCTTACCGATTACTGGTATTAGAAAACTGAATGCTGTCCACTTTGTCCTGTGTGAACAAGAACAAAATTAACAACATGATTATAGGTTATTAATTTACTTCAAACAAAGAGCTAAACAATTTAGAGAAGGTATTTACAGTATGAAACTCCAACTCTGATATCTTCTCTGGCTGACCTGATCCAAAGAAATAAACCCTAATGATATGATCTGTACTTCCAGTGGCCAGAAACATTCCACCTAAAGAAAAGCAAACATGAAAGAAAAATCACTATCAATTTGCTAAGGAGATTTACTACAGTACTATAATCTTATACCATGTATTTAATATTAGTTCCATTCAACTGCAAACAAGCAGTAAATCACACTAACTCTCTACTACAATCATACATCTATTTCCCCAAATTTATTCCAGGGTACTTCTCCCATGAAGAAACAGAATATGACTAAAATTATTATTATTATACAACAGGTGTTCAGCTAAGAATTAGAATTCAAGATAACAAGATGGACTCAGACACTATTACATAATTATTTCTAAACTTTCATAGGCACCCTCTATTTGAGAACCAGCGTGCTGCAGATAGTAAAGTGAAAACTCAATGGGTGGCTTTTCTCTTGGTCAAACAACCTACCAAATAGGATTGTTGTGGAAAAACTGTGGAAGGACTATATATATATGTCACCTTGAGCTATCCAAAGAAAAGCAGGATAGAAATGTATCAACCATGCAGGTAAAACGTGTATGTATCAAGTTAAGATTACCATTTGGAGGTTAACAGGAATAAGATCATAGTGGGCATTTTTGAATTATATTATAAATATTATTTTTCATTATACTCCAGTAATACAATTAATTCTGGGGAGGAGAACTGTGCAATTTACCAGCACTAAATGAAGAACAGATCATTTGAACTCCAGGTCTTGGCCTTTCTGTAAACTTCGTCGGCCTTGGACTGCAAAGATTTAAAAATATATAATTAAATATATTAAAGCAATTTAAAATGATAACCTAATTAAACAGCAATTATTAAAAGATTAAACTAAATATGAGCAAACAATGCTGAATGAATGAGAACCTCCTTCAAATTTTCTGTTTGAGATTTGTCTATCATTTATATTATAAATAAAAATATATTAATTAGACAGAGACATAGATACCGTGTTTCCCTGAAAATAGGACCTACCCAAAAATAAGCCCTGGCTCAATTTTTGGGCTTGAGCTTAATATAAGCCCTACCCCCAAAATAAGCCCTAATGAAGGGGCAGTGGATTTGGCCAGCATAGGAGGCAGCGAGTTTGGGCTGACAGTGTCTGGCAGACAGAAGCAGGGGAAAGGCAGGCGATCCGGACAGGGTACGGGAAAGCTGAGCAACAGTGGGCTGGAGCAGCGGGCGGCTGCAGGAGGCTTATCTTCATGTCTCTTGATTTGACTGCAGCCCGCGCAGCTCATCAGGAAGGCATGCCTTCCTCTCATGCCTTCCACTCTGCATAGCCCCCAAGTGCGCTGCAGGTGGATACAGTCTGTCCCCGCACACTTGCCTGCTCCTGTGTGCACACCGGGTGGGGGGCATCCAGCTAGGGTGATCACCCTGAAATCATGTTTCCCTAAAAATAATCCCTCCTGCTTATTTTGGGACCAAAAAGAAAATAATTATTTTTAGGGAAACATGGTAGATAGATAGCAAAAGCCAGTGTATTTTATACTCAAAATAGATTAGATTTAAAGACATTTTATGAGTGGAGGAAACTTCTGTTCAATATCACCAACTGGCATTAACATTTTGATTTATTCCCGTTGAGTCAAACTAAAACCACATGGACCTCTGCAGGATATAATAAAAACTATTGAACTATATACACTGCACACCCACAAAGGGTGTGCATTGCACAAAGGGTATTGCATTGCAGCCTTTTTATATTTTCTGATGTCTATCTATTGTGTATCTCTGAATACCTGTTGACATATATCCAACTCCACTTTGGAGTGTTCTATTATAGGAAAACTAAAATATTCTCATTAAAGTATATTTAAATCATTAATTTAAATTATGTTCGACTTAAGTCTATTTCATAATAGACTTAAGTATCCTGAACAGAAATGCATACTATAAGTGTATTGTTTTACAATTAAGTTATTTCTAAAGTGTAGGTATAAACTAAACCCTACGTTCGTGCATCTGACATTCCTTTAAACCTGCACAACTGCACCATTTTCAAGAAACTGAAAAGAGTTTAACCTATAAAATTAATGTCTCTCCACTTAAGAGTCCTTTGAGTTAGGTTTAATGAATCCATGCACACATCCACATATATTTCTTGGAAACAAAATGGAAATAGTTACAATACTTTTTTCTAGAATATATGACCTCCCTTTCTAATCATCAGACTATAATTTTTTTCTGACAATCATCTATTAAAGGATTAATCAGATCCAATTCTGATTTCCTTTTCAAGAGCAAACAAGGTTAACTAGGTGTTGCCACTTAACTATATTGAATGGTTGGCTGAGCATCAAAAAGTTATCAGGAGAAAGAATAGGCTATAAAATGCTTACGATTTAACCTGCAACAGATTTATTTGATCATATGGGAGTGCAAAGGCAGCTGATTTAAGGTGGTGATTGGTGCTATATTCATACTCCACTTCTTTACTAATACTCTAATCCCTACTAATAATTAAGTTGTGTGTTTTCCAAGACACAGAAGTAACAAATATGACCCAACAGTTGATATGTCAACTCTTAATATCAATGCACTGTCTACTGCATTTATAAATCTACATGTAATCTTACAGGAATACAAGATACAAACTAACTTGATTTTAAGTGTGCCAGCATCCCACAACCAAAAACATATTGTGCCATCTGCACCAGTTGAAGACAAGTATCGCTTTGACCCACTGCACAAGGGAGAAAACTGCAAAAAAGAAAAGAAAAGCTGTTTGGTATTTTTTTATGTATATTAAGCAAGGAAACAAATAATCAAGTGATTTGGAATATGCTAAAATGTCATTACCACCACTTCTACAAAAAGGTAGTTGCAACCAAATGCCATGCTCTGTCAGAAAACTATTTGCAATAGTTCTCTCTCCTCTGCACAATATTTTTATGTATGATCACACATACACTTTGCCTTTTTTCCTAGTTTCATTTTTTCACAATAGTGAAAATTATGCATAGTTAATTACAGCACTGTACATGAAAAAGAAGATGAATCAGATAGCATAAACTGTTTTACTTCCTTATTGGTTATTTTGCCTCCAAAATTTTAAATCTTAAGTCATCTATTTTACCTGTAGAGATGTTATAGATGCACTGTGTCCTTGTAGAACAGCCAAAGGAGCACATGTTCGAAGACACCACACTCTGATCATCTTGTCACAGCTCCCTGAAGCAATCATGGTATTCTCATAATTAACAGCCATGTCTGATATTTCCGCTGCATGCCCTCTTAAAGTAGCAAGCAACCGGCCATCATCTGTTGCCCAGATTTTCACAAGACAGTCATCAGAACCCTATAAACAGATTAATCATCAATATTTATTTATTTATAAGGTTAGCTGGAGTATGAGATCTTCCCTTGGATCCAAGGATCCTTTAGCTACGAAAGATTACTTGAAATCCCCCCCATGTATACTGTATAGCATAATTTTAACCTCCCCACTATACTAGACTCTTTTGTGTGTTCAAAAGCACACACAGATAAAGGTCTGCTGTTTGAATTTAACTACTTTAAACACCTTGAAGTTTTATGATTTTCTTAGATCTAATTACATGGAAGTAAAAGAAAATACTATTTATATAACACTGACCTGCCTCATTATAGCTATTACATATGCTAAAAACTAAGGTAGAGCAACACTGTTAATTCCAAATACTGTATTAATTGTCAGAAACTCTGTCCAAAAAGGAGTAGAAATATTTTTTCTCATTATGATAAGGCAAAGATTTCCCATCATTACTATTATTTATAGATTCTTACCATGTTTCCCCAAAAATAAGACCCTGTCTTATATATATATTTGCCAGCAAAAAAGGCACCAGGTCTTGTTTTCGGGGGATGTCATCCACTCACTAACCTATTAGTTAGGGGCACACGTCTATTGGGCGAATGTGCAAAAATCAAGCTAGGACTTACTTTCAGGGGAGGTCATATTTTCAGGGAAACAGGGTAACAGATGAATAGAAAGCAGGTAAGCAAAGAATAACACAAATGTTTTTTTCAGACAGACTGCACATTTTAATTCTTTCACTGAAAAGCAGTACAACAGCAGTTTCTTTCAGTGTTATGTTCATTCTTTATTGAAAATGTTGCTTACCTATCTTAATGATACCTGGTAAAAATTAAAATAAAATCACCTCAAGCATTGCTCTCATTTATTGCAGAAGAAAATGCTGTCTGGAAGCATCATCAACTGCAAGTATAACCACTATCATTTACTTCAACTATCCAAAGCAAATGGTTCAAGCTTATTATGTCTCTCCCCAGACAGGTATGGGAAAGAAGGTAGTAGTATTGGTTAAGGAAAGTAAAGTAGACCCAAGGGATGCACTGAGTTTCAGAACATATTGTTTGTAAGTTTAAATTGTCAGTAAATTATATTGTAATGTCTATTTCAGCCCTTTTGTTCTTACTTAAGCCTAACCTTCCTTACATTTATGTTTCAATTCTACTAAGCAATTTACATATCTACATATCAATTACATTCTCTCTTTTTGTTGGTTTCTCAAACAACACATCTATTTTTCTTTCATTGTTTTTGTTAATTTGTACTCATCACTCTACTTCTCTTACACTGCAGAAATAAATTTTTAAATATGCTCATGAATCTGCACTTACTGTGAATATCCGTCTACCAGTCCGATCAAAAGTTACACAATATACTGAAGACAAATGTCCCAGGATTCGCTTATGCATTTTCATGTGCTGATACACAGCAGTTGGAATAAGATGTTCCAATCTGTATTTTCCATTCAGCTTTCTTGAAAATAGTGTTTCAGCTATAATATATATATATATATATTTAGAGATATGTTCAAAAATAGATATATTTGTTAAGCAATAAAGTAGTTATTCATATGCATAATTCATGTAAATAAATTATGTTTGTTATGAACAATTACAAAAAGCCACTTAAATAGATTACAAAGAAAATCTATCATAACTTCATTCTAGAAAGGCATCTCATCTCTCCAAAATCTCTCAAGCCATGAGACATATTGCTACACAATAATTTGTTAGAATGTAACAAATACAGGTAGTCTTAAACTTACAACCACAAGTGAGATATTAAGTGAGACATTCAAGTGAATTTTGCCCCATTTTATGATCTTTCTTGCCATAGTTGTTAAGTGAATCACTGCTACAGTAGTTGATAAATTAGTAATCTGCTTGTTAAGTGAATTTCTGCCTTCCCACTGACTTTGTCAGAAGATTGCAAACGGTGATACATGACCCCAGGACATATCAACGGTCATAAATATGAATCAGTTGCTAAGCATCTGGACTTTGATCACATGATGATCATGGAGATGCTTCAAAGGTCATAACTACGAAAAATGATCTTAACTCACTTTTTTCAGTGCCATTGTAACTTCAGTGCCATTGTAACTTTGAACTGTCACTAAATGAATTGTTATAAGTCAAGGAATACTTGTACGTAGGTATTTGTATAAACCATTTCATAGGTCTCAACAATAATGGAAACAAACAGAATAATTATTGCACTTTGAAAAATCACGTATCTGACCACATATCTTCCCTTAGTGTCAAACTGGATTTCTTGGAGGGCCAGATTAGCATTGTACTAATCCTCTGTGGGCTGGCAGGGGAGGACGGTTGGCGTGGCCTGGTTTTTGGCTGTTATCAGCCCGTTTTTCAGGCCATTTTCTGAGTCATTTTCCAGCCATTTTGGTGTATTTTTCAGCCTGTTTTGGGCCCATTTTTCAGGCTGTTTTTGAGGCCATTTTTCAGCCGGCAGAGCGCTGCAGGAGGCCATGGGGGGTGAAGAGGTGTGGGAGGCCGCACGCAGCCCATTTCAGCCGCCAGAGGCACCGCGGGCCAGTCCTTTCATATTTCCAGGCCAGCCCCACAGGCTGGATTTAAGCACTCCTGCAGGCCGGATTGAGTTTGACACCCCTGCCTTAGAATGAAAGATGCTCAGTTATTAGCAGCCATCCGTGTAAGGAGAACTTGGGCTGGAAACAATTATCAACTTCTAAACAGACCTCAATAATGGCAAAATACTTTTGCATATAATTCAACAAATAATGCATCTAAAATGTAACTATTAAATTCTTGTTCTATTGATCAAGTGCAAGGCAACTTAAGGAAGTACTTTTGCCTATATAGATGCCTATGCTCGGCTTTATGTTTGCAAGTAAAACTGAAGCTTAATTTCCCATGGATTACTATGTGTCCAATTATTTCAATACAGATTGTCTCATTAAAATCTTGAGTGACAGAGAAGCACTCAGGTAGTTCTTCCTTAAAGACCGTTTGTTCTGCAATCATTTAAAGTTATGTGGTTACATTATCAAAATCCAGCCACTTGGCAGACTTATCAGCATTTACAGCAGCAGGGGCAGCCAAAAAAGCAGAGATAGTGGGAGATAAAAAGCTGGTGGTGGGGGGAGGAAGAGGAGTGGAAGAGGAGGCAGAGGATACAGTCCCTCACTTCACCAAGGCTCAGGACAGGAAGCGACCAAGCCTGGAATGGCTTGTATAAATAATAGAGGGTCCTCACTTAATTGGTGGAATTTAGTTAACAAGGAAAACAGGGAAAGCTGAGATTGCTGCTGCTTAGTGATTCAGTCATGTGCATTGCTTAGTGGTCCCTATCAGAATCATAACTTAAAGGCTATCTGTATGGCATTTTGATTTGTCAAGGATTTAATGATTATTATCAGTTTTTCTTCTCCTACTACTTATGATGCCATTCTAATTACTATAATTGATTGACTTTGGCCAATGGAGATAAAAATGTTTTTATTTATATACTTGTATGCCATGTCAAGCCAAAACTCCTTGTTTAATAAGCAAGCACATGTCGGCCTTCAGCCCTACCTTAAGCATTCCTAGTTAAAGCATCAAAAAGCAATGTTTTATATTATATCTAAGCTCTGTTTTAAGATTATAATCTAATTTTTCTGCTGGTTTGTGTAATTCTGCTTCTTTGAACATACTTAACATAATCCTGGGATAAAACAAATGAAGCTATTTCCTCCTGCTTTAATTACTTATGCAAAGTTAGAAACAATTTTTCAAATACTGCCACCTGCTAGTTCATATATTTGTTCATATATTATATGAATCCTAGGTTACTTCATAGTGATGTATTATTATGATTTCTTCTACATGATCAATGATATTTATATCAACAATAGTGCATAATTCCTACCAAACAAAATATTTTATTTAATATATAAGCTTTGATGTCACTCTATTCTGGATTCTGTTGTCATTAGCAAAGCATTGTAATCATACTTATTTAATATCTTATCAGGACAAAGAGCAAAATCAGAGCTTTTTTATTTACCAAATTAAAAACTACCAAAACCATATGAAGACAAACTATTCTGATAATTTCATGAAAGTTATTCTTTAAAATGGTTGAAATTTTATTACCGTATATACTCGAGTATAAGCCAACCCGAATATAAGATGAGGTACCCAATTTTACCTATGAAAACTGGTAAAAATTATTGACTCGAGTATAAGCCGAGGGTGAGATTCCAGAACATTTCAAATCATCCTGTTTCCCCCTTAGAACATTTATAAAATTTAGAGGAAATACAGATTTTTATTTTGTTTTCTTTAAGGGAAATATATATGCTTCAGTAAGTTGCCTGAACTGGCACTGAATCATTTATACCAAACCTGTGCTTAATTTCCATAACACTGTCAAATTATTGCTGTATATTACTGTAAATTATTACTGTATTACTTTTCAAAGGAATCTATCACCCAAAAATGCGACGTGCAAAGGGCGAAAATAGCGGGTGACCCGAGTATAAGCCGAGGGTCACTTTTTCAGCTTATTTTGGGGGCTGAAAAACTTGGCTTATACTCGAGTATATACGGTATTTTGTTTCTACAGTATCAGCTTACATTTGATATGTCCCATTTGCAAAATGATCTTTTACATTTCCAGTTTTCCAAACAACAGTGTCATAGAAAAATGTCTGTATGTTACATTATCAAATATTCTACAACTACCTGATAACCCAGTGTTGCCCGGGAATTTATTTATCCCAATCCTGTATTAGACAGGAATGACAATGTGAAGTGGCAACATCAGTGCAGAATGGGCTGTCCTCTCTCTCTCTCCATTAATGTCTCTGCAATTCCTGAAGAGGCGATGGCAAGAGCAATTTTTACCTGAGCCCTGATTTTGGCGACAATTAAATTAATTAAAAATGTTTTCCCTGTGCCCCCAGAAGGATCAAGGAATGTTGTCTCTGCGTGACGTACATCGTGTCAGTCTTGCAGTGGTGCAGTCAGGCCCCATTACAAACGCCCCCTTGTGGAGTACTGTGAAGCCGTTACTATGGCAACTCCACTGCACTGTAGGCTGTATCTTCTTAAAACACACACCCCGAGGGGTGTTAGGGATGTCTTGCCCCCACAGTATTTGTTTCCAGAGGATAAGTAATCTGTGTACCAAGTTTGGTTGAAATTGCTCGAGGGGTTCCAGAGTTATGCTGGAACACACACACACACACACACACACACACACACACACACTTATTTATATTTATATTTATATTTAGACAGACAGACAGACAGATATATAGATAGAAGATATATATAGAAGAAGATAGATTAACATATTTTATTTCATAATCGTAATGTATTCTGTATACATCCCATACTGACATACAATATAACCTGTATGTTACAAAAAAGCCAGATTCAGTCCAAGGCTGCATTAACACAGGGACAGAATCAAGATCACATGACGTCTTAAGTACCACCTTATAAAGCCTGGTAAGACCACACTTGGAATATTGCATCCAGTTTTGGTCATCATGACACAAAAAAGATGTTGAGACTGTCTAGAAAGAATACAGATAACAACAAAAAAAATGATTAGGGGACTGGACATACATACAAAGAACGTTTGCAGGAAATGGGTATGTCTAGTTTAATGAAAAGATGGACTAGGAATGACATGATAGTAGTGTTCCAATATCTGAGGGGCTGCCACAAAGAAAAGAGGGCCAAGCTATTCTCCAAAGCACTAGAAGGTAGGACAAAAAGCAATAGATGGAAACTAATGAGAAAGGAAAGAATCAACTTAGAACTAAGGAGAAATTTCCTGACAGTTAGAACCACTAATGACATGCCTCCAGATGCTGTAGATACTTCAATACTGGAGCTTTTTAAGAAGGGATTGGACAACCATTTGTCTGAAATGTTAGGGTTTCCTGCTTGAGCAGGGTTTTTGTTCAGCCTTAAAATAGAATAGCTCCAGTAGCACATTTATATGTTATTAAGAAATTTATGTAAACTATTTTAGTTAGTAATTTTAATTTTTAAGAGCAGACAAATTTTTAATTAAGACTCTATAATTCAAATACTACAGCAAATTCTAATGTTATTAATATGCCTATTCAATGTTATTAAAACCACAAATAAATGCAGCAGCAACAATAGCAACAATTACTTTGGCCACCTCCTGATGACCACCCAACGCCGCAGGGAGGCGGGACCGAGTAGATGGTTCCGCCCCAGGCGCCTAATAGACCCAATTGGGTTTCAGAGGGAGCTTGGGGAGATTCCTGATTCCTTTGCCCGCAGCTCGACTGAGGCCCTGCTGGCGGCTTGGAATAGAGCTACTGCCGAGGCCTTAGACTGGGTTGTGCCTTTGCGACCTCTCACTGTCCGCAGACCTCAGAAGGCTCCTAGGTTCGCTGAGGAGCTCCGAGGGATGAAGCGGCAGAGGAGAGGTCTAGAGCGCCGCTGGAGGTCCGGGAAAGCTGAATCTGACCGAACACTACTAGGAGTCCACATTGGAACCTATTCAGTGGCGATAACAGCGGCAAAGCGTTCTTACTATGCTGCTCTTATGACATCTGCAGACTGCCACCTAGCCCTCTGTTTAGGGTGACTAGATCCCTCTTGAAACTGGGGGGGGGGGGCGGCGGAACCCTTGCAGGGTAAAGCTGAGGAGT
>JANHGC010001396.1:27453-41325 GCA_027560395.1 Boaedon fuliginosus | reverse complement strand
TCGAGTCAATAAGTTTTTCCAGTTTTCATAGGTGAAGTTAGGTACCTCGGCTTATATTCGGGTCGGCTTATACTCGACTATATACGGTACTTTGTAGTTTAAAATATAGCCTTTTCCATGTCTGAAAGACACTTGGACAACTAATACTGAATATGGCAACTGGGCATTATAAGAGAAATTTGGCCTAACACCAACGTTCAAAAAGACTGGAATCCACCAAGATGCTTAAAATTGCAACTCATTTAAGCAAAACCAAGAGTGATCCCAACAAAGTAGCAAATTCATTTATTCCAAAGAGAAAAGTACAGACCAGAAGCCTGATAGGACTATAAGTAGGAGCATGATGGAGACAGCAGTAGTTGATGCACACAGATGAAAAAAATGCTGGATAGAAATACTTGGGTCCAACAAACACTAATAGCACACTAATGACTTCGCATGGAATGCATTACAATGGAACCCTGCTTCTGTTCGCAATCAAATCAGTTCACAACCAAAAAAATGAGATAAACGTTCGACTCTGTTCACAAACAAATCCTTGGTTCGCAACCAAACACAGTGGCAATTTTCCCTGTATGGTTCAGTCATATTGGCCAGACCAAGGCTGTGCTGCATTTGGGGCCAGAAGTGGAAGTAGAAATTGGTGCTGGGCAGCGCCCCAAAAAGCAGCAGGATGAGCAGCCGGTCGCGGCGTGTCCCTCAGCCCGGCGCTGGGCGAGAGGCAGACCGGACAAAGGCAGTGCACGGACAATCCTGGGCAAAACGAGGGCACTGGGTAGAAGGAGATGAGCCTTGCACAGTTGGCAAGTTAGCTGAAGACTGGGAAAGTCCAGACAGGGCCTCTGTACTCTGAAAAGGCTCCACTTTCCACAGGCCAAAATACTGACTTTCCAATCAGAGCTAAGTTTTGTATCTCTCTACCAAATTTCCTGGAACTATTCCAATATTGAAAGACCTCTGATATAGGAGATAGCTTTCTGGCTGATGCTGCTACCTAAAATCAGGTATAGAGTGAAAAATAATAGTTGACCATAGACTTTAAAGTTTCGTTGGTGCATATCTGTACAACTAAGCAGTTGTAACCACAACATCCATTGATCCAGCCTTCGTCAAATGCTTGAAGGAAGAAAAAAAAAGAGCACTATATTGTCAGAATAAAAACAAAAAACAAAAGATGGTGAGGGCAGAACCATCTGAAACAATGGTAGTTTTTGGTATCAAATCTCAATAGTAAAGTAACAGAAACAGCTACTCTCAACTCATCCCAGGTCTCTTTCACACATATCTATCAAGGAATTAGAAGAAATTTCACTTGTTCATTTTTTTAAGTCAGACTGCCAAGAGAGAAGAGATAGGAATGGCCCTTATTGATGGTGTATATAAAATATAGGAAGGAAATACTACAAATCCTCCAAAATACTGCCAAGGGGAGGAGGGTTAAAAAGCACACATATACTCCACAGACTCTTTACTGAAAGATAGTTTTTGCTCTGCAATACATGAAAATCCAGTCATTGCTATTATGGCTTCAAACCCAAAACAAGCTTTCAATTATTTCTTTTGCTAGTTTAGATGTCAAGAATACTGCAGGATTCTAACCATCTGTAACATGATTACATTTTTCAAGAATATGAAACATCAAATTTTCTTTTTATAATGTAAACTACAAAACAAATTCTCAAAACTTTTAAAATATAATACATTTACTTAGTTTCTCCTTTTTCCTTATCTTTTTTGTCTTCTACCATGTTATTTGGAGTAAACATTTTCTTTAGAACAGGAATACCATAAATTAGACAAATTCAAATAAATCATGTAGGCATTTCTGTATCCTCTTCTTTAATAATTCCAGCTGCTTTGGCGGGGGAAGAGTGTATTAGTTTAACACAGATTTCCTTTTTAGTCACTCTTTTGAAGTTTAAGAAGAGGATGCAGAAATGCCTACGTGATTTATAACTCAATAAGACTTATTATAGAGCCTGCACATATAAATTTGTTTCTGTATAGACAAAAGTAATTGTTGCATGAGGAGTCAGTTAATTTTCTAAATGGGATTTCTCATTATTTTGATCTATATCCATACATTTAATAAATATTAATTTTAATTTTATTTCAGACAAATATTGCTGCTATATATGTACACACACACACAAAAGTGGTAAGCTGGTACTCGCCATACTCGCCATATTAGAATTAACTTTTAAGAGAAATAGACAGTGCGGGGAAAGTAAAATTAGGACTTTGCTATATAGTACAGGATTAAGATAATTCATTTATTATACACTATCTGCTTATTAATAAATTATTAGCTTGATAAGGCTGAATTCCAGTACAGGTACTCGATTTACAATAGTTCATTTAGTCACCAGTCACAGTTACAAAAGCATTGAAAAAAGTTATTTATGACCATTTGTATACTTAAACCATTGCAGAATCCCCTTGGTCACATGGTCATATTTCAGATGAGAATTGGAAATTGACTTATATTTATATGACAGTTGCAGTGTCCTGTGATCATTTTTTGTGATCTTCTAACAAGGCGTCAATACGGAAGCCTTGTTCATTTAACAATCTCATTATTAATTTAACAACGGCAATCATTCACTTAATAACTATGGCAAGAAAGGTCATAAAATGGGGTAAAATTCACTTAACAACTAACTTAGCAATAGAAATTTTGGGTTCAACTGCAGTCATAAGTCAAGCTATACTACCTTACTGTAATAAGAAATAAGTCTACCTATAATTTCTTCAGGTCAAGATACTGAAAACTATTTTCAATATTTAAAATATGTAATTTAACAGTCATCTGTTGACAACTAGCGTTTTCTTTTGAGCCATACTCTTCTTAGAATATATCATAAGTTTTCATTAGGCAAATATTTTTGTTTTCTCTACTAATTCTTTCTTCCTGAACATAATCATGTAGCAGAAGAAAGGCCAGAAGAGAAAAATCACTGCCAGGCCAGCAGAAATTATGAGTTAACTCTACATATTTTTTCGCAATGTCGCATCTATCCCCATCTGGCTAGGAAAGAAGCTAAAGGTTTCCTGGCTCCATTCCTGGTGTATATATGTATACATATAAATATATACACACAAACCCAGACACATATACATTTGTGATTTATGTACATTAACTATATTATATATTTTATACGCCTTATTTAATTCCTCTTTACTCAATGCAGTTCAGGCAAGCCAAAAGGCTGGACACTGCTGTTCTAAAGTGGGTTTAAAAAAAATATGGGGGGGGGGGCTTTTAAAATAATGCAATCATCCATGACCATAGCATGCTATGACTATACTGACAGAACTTTTGTTGTACACAGGAGAAGGGAAAAACACTTGCTGCTCTTTTCAGTCATCCCTGCTAAACTCTCATAGATGAAGCACAATTTCTAGGCCTCAGGAGTAATGATTATGGAGCTTCATTACACCCCTCTCCCATTACCCTGCTGGATAATATTTTTCCAAAATCCAACTAATGGCTGTTCTGTTAGACATTGAGGAAAAGTGGGTTGAGCTCCTACTAGACTCACAAAAAAGTAAAATTAGAGGGTGCCCACCCATGATTTAAAGATAATCAAATATTTCAATGTATAAAGTACACCTGAAATTTTAACACATATTACCAAAAGAAAAAAAAAGGACTAGATTACTTAAATAAACCACTATTAGTTGATTACACAAATTTACAAACCCTGGTAGCTGGGTTCATACAATCAACTAAGTATCAGAGTTAGTATCAAATCCCACAGTTATCATGACCAAAATAGCAAGAACTCCTGTGCCAATATAGGTGTCAACCCTGAAGCTGACCTGACTGAGGTCATTTTGAGGCTTCAGTGTTGCTACACTGGAGCTGAGGGATAGGGAGGGGGGTATAGAGATAGCTGGGGTTTGTAGCCAAAACAAAATACTTTCTCCTAGGAACCAAGGACATTCCCAAAGAAGGTCAGAGGAGTGAAGTTACCAGGCAACCGGACAACACCTTGATTGGACCATGTAACCATTTGGGGAAGGGGAAAACGTTTACTTTTCACCAGCCTATGCCAATATGATATATCCAATAAATCTATTCTTTGAGGAATTTACCTGCCTCGGAGTTGTGTTTGCTATGGGTATATTACTTGTTTATTTCAGACTTCTTTTCTACCTGGCTACATAATTTATGAAATAAGCTGCCAACTGACCCACTCTCTATTTTTGGCCAATTCCTTTCCCAACTTCCCCTAATCTCTCATAGTTAAAATGATTTGTTAATTATTGAATTCATTATTCTGAAGTTTTAACTATTGGACATTCTATAGTAAAGCAAAATATTATGCCAGAGAAGGCTCATGTCATTTTCCCAAGACAGTTTCTGCCATATTGAGGCCACTTCCAAGTATATGAAATAATTTTTTTAATCTTCTACTATGATATTAATATTTTTTTAGCTTTTAGATTTTTTTTAATCTTCTACTAAGCTTCAGGGAAGTTTAATAATAAAATCAGACTAGGATCCTTTAAATAATCTAGCCACATCCTCCAAAGGAAGTGAAGGTATAAACTGTGGGTTATGGCTCCATATATAATCCAACTGAGATTATTTTTGTGTTGACATTATGTTGAAACAATGTCTCATTTACATGATAGAATTTTAGTTGTATTTTCAGCTATCCTCAGCTTAGTTTACCATTCCTAAGGTTTTTTTTTGCCCGGTTCCCATCTATTTAGCATTTCACCTAATTAGGATATCTGACTGTTCTAGGACCAGATTTTCCCTACATACATCTGAGTTGTCACATAGTATTGTATTTCCTTGCAAAGCAGAATTTTGAATCTGTAAATAGCTAGCTGATCTGAAGAAATGTATTGGATATGCCATTTATTTGTATTTTGTTCACAATAAGGAGAACATGAGGAAACATTCTTGTTTGAATCTGGTCCAGTGTGTTCTTTCTATCGCACAAACTTCAGAGCAAAGAATTTAATTTTCCTTTCTGACCAGCTCAACTACCTGTTGTCCAGGTCAGTTCCCAAAATTTCGTAACTAATGTACAAGGTTTGAGGTGCACTCTGAAAACTATTTTCTTCCTCAGGAAGCATAACCAAGAGGTCCAAATTATAAATGTAAGCTGATGGTTTGGATTTCATTTATCAATTGCTGTTATAATAAGCAGACTGTTTACATAATATAGTTGCAGACTGTTAATCATTTTCTAGGTTTAACTTTTCAAGAAAAAGTTATGGTACATGCATAGTATTAAATCCCATTTTACAAGAAATTCTCTCTAAATAATATGGAATGCACAAGATTGTACTGACTCTATATTTACCTTTTAACTTATAAACAAAAGTTGCTAGCTATTCAGAAAGTTCTAAGTCAAACAAAAATTGAAGCTAAATGTCTGTAAAGCCAAATCTATTCACAGATCCAGAGAGAACAAATACTTCTTCCTTACATTCACTTTCAAAATATGGTGAAAATGATCTCTTGAAACCTCAAATTATAAGTGTATAGGAAGTTACATTTAAATTAATATTGTATTTTCACTGACAGACAAAAAAAAAAAGTATTCTTAGCAATATTTTACAGTAGCAGTATTTAATTCATTTAGAAAAAGTAAATTACTCTCCATATCACAATTTCTTTTTATTGCAATGTAACTTATATATCTGTAAAGAATTTAACATCAGTGAACACTATATAAAAAGTAACAAGTCTCCAATTCACAAACACGCAGAACTAATCTGGTGTCTACGGGCAACACTGCATGTTTGTACTTCCCCCTAGGTCCTAATAGAGTTCCTGAACCATTTCTTTTTTTCTTGAAATTAAAATAACTAGGCAGTAATTGGAATACATCAAAGTGAAGCTCAAGTCTAAAGCTGTTTACTTCCAACCATGCTATCAGATCCCACATGGAGCCTGGAACTATTTTAGAATATAAAAAAGGTAGGTGAATATGAACAAGCCTTTTGCTTTAAAATGTACATAAAAAACAAGACACACTGGGAGATACTAGGAAACATCATGAAAGGTTAAAAATGATGCAGGGGAGGAGACTATGGCTATGCATTATACAGTTAGTCTTTTGGGAGTATGTTTGGGTTTTGTCTCTGTGGGCCACTAGAGATAAAAGCCATGTTTGGTTTTAGTGGTAGTGCATATTTTGCCTCACTGTGTTTCCCAGATTGTCAACAATGTACTTTCTGTAAAATGGATTTTCCACTAGGCTTTATGTATTCTGATTTTTAGCTTTCACACCTAAGCTCTCTTTTTACTCAGACGCACAGATAAATTACTTGGTCCTCGTTAGCCCAGGGTCTTCAGTATATTGTGTTTGGGAATTAGTTTTATTTTCTTTTAGCTTTTACTGATTTCTCACCACCATTATGGCAGTCATTTTGTTAGAATATGATTTATTTTCTCAAAATTATAAATATGACCACCAAGAGTGGGCGGAAAAACCTTTAAACGTTTTAAATAGAATAGAATAGAACAGAATTCTTTATTGGCCAAGTGTGATTGGACACACAAGGAATTTGTCCTTGGTGCATATGTTCACAGTATACATAAAGGAAAATGATAAAATGATAGGGTACATTCAGCAAGGATAATAATCAGCAAAATAGTTTTCCATTCTCAGGTTGGAACATTTAGCCGCCTGAAGTATGAAATTTTTAATGATTATCCTACATTATGCCTCGCAGAAATACCAAATAAATCTGAAGAACTATTTTGGAAATACTTATCATCTGCAAAATAGAATAACATACACTTTCAAAATTGTGTAAACTCTTCACAGGATTATTGATGCTGCCCATTAACCCTCTTGCTGTACTTTTTGTCTTTATTAACTTTGATAACAGTATCTAAAAGCTTATTTTACATTAGTTTCATTTTCACCTCTTTAAAGTACCCAGTCTTGAGAAAGAATACATATTTCCTGCCTACTGAAGAAAACTATCAATATTTAATGTAGATGTTGCATTAAAACCACGCAACTGTTTATCTAACACTTCAAGACAAGTACTTCAGTGCATGTGGAATTTTTCCAAGGTTTCAAAAAAGAAAAAAAGAATGAATTGTTTTGGATTGGTATATTATACAATCCCTTCTGAATTTCAGCCTCTACAATGGTGACATATGAAGATGTGTAGAACTATGGAAAATATGTATGTCACCTTTAGCTTCTGGAAAAAGGTGGAATGCACACACACACTGCTGTTTTTATTTAAAAAAAAACATGTCCTGGTCATACCAAGTTTGAAAGACGGAGGAGAAAAATGGGTGTCTAAATCCTTTAAAAAATTAGAATATTTTCAGCATTTGATTAATTTTAAGGAACAAAACTACTACATAACATAAAATCATTATATCATGATCTACAAATTATAGTGGCTGAATTCCATAATGTATCAACCCAGGTAACTCCCAGTATTGCTCAGCATGTCATGTGAACCAGATCACTAGGCTAAAAAATTTAAGTAAAACGATTCAGATCTGACATCTATTAACAATTTATATTTCCATCTATTTCATTCTTTAGATTTCTATGATTTTGGATCTATAATAATAAAGACATTTGTCTTCCTATTCTAAAAACTCCACTGACTTAACTGGGAATTGATAACTGATTCTTATCCATATTTTAAGTAGCATGCTAAGATTTATGTTTTTCTGCAATGATTCCTTTGTAATATGATCAATAAAATACTTATACGGTTGAAAAGAAATTAATAGATGTAACACAGCACTATCCTTTTAACTTTTCTAAAGTTTGCTAGTAAAGCTGAGTATTGCTGCCCAAGAACACATTAATTCATTTGTGAAAATTCAAACACCAGTTAAGATGTTAGCTAAACTAAAATTAACTGTTTAAAAAAGCAATACATGCTCTTTCATTTGATTTTTTATAGTTAGAACTATGCAATATAAGAAAGAAAAGATAATACTGCTGTCCAACTGAAAAAAACTTTTAATATGAACAGCACAATTTAGCACTGTTAAATCAATGATAAATGATAATGTTTATATAATAGATTAATGTCTCAAGAATGCATAAAAATATTCAATAAAATTAAAACCACCTTTAGTATCATTTATTTATAAGACACATTTTTAAAAAATCAAAAGATAAATCTTGCATGTACAACTTCTGACCCATCAACCTGAATACATTACTTTAGCTACAGATTTTGTTCTAACAATTCTTAATAAACTAAGTTTTAAATAAGCATTAAAATATGCTCTGTAATCAGCTTGGCTAAGTCAACTAGACCAAGGTGATACAATTCCTAAATAAAATAAAAATGTATCTGTTACTAAATAAGTACTCTTATGATCACTGATTTCTAAAATTGAAGCAGGTAATCAGCAACAAAATGTTGCTTAAAAATGTAAGCAGCTGTACATACATTTTACCATGCATTCCTTATAGTTATGTACTCTTATTCAAGTAGTATTATCACTAGTAGGCAATATATTTCAAAAGCTACCTCTACTGAATGTGTGAAACTGTACAGCCATTAAAATTAGAACAATATATGAAAAGTCATGTAGTTTAACATC
This sequence comes from Boaedon fuliginosus, assembly GCA_027560395.1. NCBI lineage: Eukaryota > Metazoa > Chordata > Lepidosauria > Squamata > Lamprophiidae > Boaedon > Boaedon fuliginosus. Next base: position 32,762 of record JANHGC010001396.1, on the reverse strand, counting down.
ATACTTAAGTTTAAGATGTAATATAAAATCCCTTAACCTTTTAGCAAGCAGTTCATGTTCTATAAATATTTTCTATCAACAATGCCCAAACTTAGCTTATAAGAAACTTACTTTGTCACCAACAATAAATTAAAAGCTTTTGTGAGAAGGATTCCCATTTGGAAAGGAGGCACTTTAAACTATCTGCATAATTTTCTGTTTTGCAAAAAAATCCTACAGTCTTTACTACCACAAAATTCATGTGAATTTTTCAGCATCTATAGTTCAAAATTATTAAATTATCTAAAGGTATTGGCTTCAGAAACATTGTATCTGTCTTCAAAGATGTCAGATCATTGTATCTCTATGTGAGCTTATACTCTGGGGCGACTTTCTTCTACTTGTCAGACAAGGGCATTATAATGAATCAGAGAAGGCTGAATCTAGTAAGGCTTGTGGCTTTTAACAGGTTTTCCAATGAGAGAAACTTGTCACAATTCGCTGTCCAACATATACCAAAAAAACCTAAAGGTGGCATTGCTGGCAATATGAAAAAGAAGTAAGCAAAGTTTGTTTGATTTGATTTCTTCTTTGATTCTTGAAAGAAGACTAATTATAGCTTGTCTATATATGATGAAATAAAATTTATTTGGCTAAAAATGTGACATGTGACTAATTATAATTCAAGGGGAAAAGTCCTAAGAAATCCATTATTAGATTTCCCTGCCTGCTCTACAAGTGAGTGAGATATTTTTCTTTTACCCTTTTGCTTTTTCCCTTCATTTAAAATCAGTTAAACTCCTGACATTTCTGCTGCATAGGGGATAAAGAGAAATGTATGCCAGTAAAAACTTCCTTGAACTACCAAAAGACTCCCCCTCAAAACTATCCCAAACAATGGTCTGTCACAGATTCATAAGTTTCCTAGCTTAGTTCCATAGATGTTCCTTCCTGAATGTGAAACAAAAAGTCTCTAGTCAAAACGGACAAATAGAACCACAAACCGATCAACTGTACACAGCAAGCTAAGTGTGCCTTAAAACAACACAACAGTTTACATGTTTGTTTTTGTCAAACCAGTATCAGTTTAAGAACAACACTCTGCCCCCCACCACCACATTCAGACAGAAAGTTAGCTGTGTAATTTTAACTTAACATCAAATACTATCCACCAGGGTTAGACCAGCAGCTTTTCTCCCAGCCTGTTTTGCTTTGTTTTTCAGGAAAATAAGAAATGGGAAACAGAGATTTCATCTATAAAGACTGTTTATAATTCCTCAATAATTGCACAGTCCTATTGTGTTATGTGAAATAGGACTGCATACAAGAGAGCGCTCCTACAGGCCTAGTTGGCTCACAAGCTCTCTCGTTCGCTCCTCCCCTCCCGCCTCCTGCTCTCCCTGCACAACATCCATGACGTACCTTTATTTCTAGCATAGTGACTCTACGGCTCTCTCGCATTAGTAGGATTATTATTATTTACCCTAACTGCAGGACCCCAGACAGATGACTCCTGAGACAACACCTGCCCGACTTAACAAAACAAACTCGCCTGTTCTCGGGCAGAAAGCAGGACTTTAAAAATTGCCCATATTTTTTTTTTTAAGTTGTTAAAAAAAATTGCGGGAAATTCAATTTTTAAAGGGCTGCTTGCAAACTTTCCCTAGTACATCACACCGCACCACGCCGCCCGGCCGCTTCTCTTACTAGGCTCTCATAGCTCCTGGGATGCTCCTTTCCAGTCCAGTCCGTACGCTTGGGCAGCAGCTGGGGAGGGAAAAAGGCATCGCCCGTCACTAAAAGAGACCCCCTTCCTTTCCCCCACCCCCAGAAAACAGCCCCCGGAGCGCCCGCCCGCCCCCCGGCGAGGGGAGGAGGAGGCGAGGCCGCCGCAGCCGCTGGCACTCCGGCAAGCGGGCGGGCAAGGGAAGAAACGCGGGGAAGGCGCTGCACCACTCACCTCCTTCTCGGCGACTTCTCGGATCAGGACCTGGAGGAACAACAAAAAGGGAAAGAGGGTCAGGGGCAGCGCGGGGGAAGGAGCCCCACTCCCAGGCCCGGCCCCGGCGCCGATCCTTACCTGCGCGGCTTGCTGGCAGGGTCCGTCCTCGAGAAAGCGAGCGATGAGGAAATAGAGCTCTGCAGAGGGGAGGGGGAGAAAGGGGGGAACACACACACACACACCGTGAAAGCACGGGCGAGGCGAGGCGGCCTGTAAGGCGGCAGTCCCGGCCCGGTACCCACTTACCCGCTCGCAGCTCCGCCGAATGCCTGCCGCCGCCGCCGCTGCTAGAGCCGCCGTCCCCGGACATGGCGAGCGGAGGAGCCCGGCTCGCTCAGGCCGAGCTCCTCGGCGATGGGGCCCTGCAGCTGAAAAGCACGCTCCCCCAGTGGCTGTCACGGTTTCTTCAGCGGCAACGAGAGTCGGAGCTCCACCATTCGAGCCCCGGGCAGGAGGAGGAGGAGGAGGAGGAGGAGGAGGAAACAACAACTCGCAGCAAAACCCGCCGCTGCTGCTGCTGCCGCCGCTGCTCCTGACCGTTTGCCTCGGCGCCAGCGAGCGCGATCCCTCCGCCGCGACAAAGAGTTCCGGCCCCCTCCCTCAGGGCGCGCACACCCCCTTGCCCGCGCACCCCTGGCCCTGGATCGCCTTCGACCTCCCAACAACCCTCCAAGGGCTGGGCTGCCGGTCCTCGGCGTGCCGGGGCAGGCGGAAAGAACTCGCGTGCCGGCTCAACAGCGGAGGGAAGAAGAAGATGTCGGAGCAGCAGAGGCGGGGTGGAGGGTGGGCGGGTAAAGCTCGCTCGGCAGAAAGGCGCTTTCTCTGTGAAGAGCTGGGAGGCCTCGGCGGAGGGATACCTCGCGCGAGGGGGGGAGGGGAAGAGGCCCGTTGGCGGCGGTGGCGCTGGAAGTTGCTTAGTTTCAATGTAGCCGAAATAGGAACCAAATGAGGCAAAAATGCCCCCAGGGACCGTAGGCCTCACTGGGTGAGGCGGGCATGAGGAGCTCCACTTAGCCCTCGTTATCAGGGCCTTTTGGAAAGAGGGAGGGAGGAAGGTTGAGCAGAGTCCTGCCAGGCTCTCTTGCTTTCATGGCCCTCCTTGCCGCCTTTATATGGTACAGCTTTCCATCTGCTTGTAAGTTACCATGCCATGTATAAATATATACATATATATGTATATAGTTATATGTATATATTCCTGTGTGAGTGTTCCTCAGTATGAGTGGGAGAATCGGGGTGAGTGACAAATAAAATGTCTGGTTTTGCTAAGCGTTGTCTGTAAATTGTCCTTTGTTGTTGTTGGATTTTTTCTTTTCTCTGGTTGAGATGATGAATAATATCCTGTTGTTATCAATTGTGCTTAATTTTAGCCTCAGCATTCGTCGTGGTCGCTGCCAGTTTAGTAATAGGAGATGGTGGGCTCCCCCCCCCTATTTTGTACGAACAATACAGTTTTATGAAAATGTATATACATTGAGAAGGATGGAATGGGGTGGAAGTATGGTTGGATTTGAGGTGAGGTAATTTACAGCTGGATCAATAACAAACAGAAGTGTTAGGCAAGCTAAATAGTCACATTTCCTTTTTGTCTTTCATGCTGCGTATAGGCAATGAATAGACTTAATCTGCCAAAAATGACCCCTTGTGTTTCATTGTGAAGATCAGGTTTATTTATGTTCTGCCAAAAGCATACCGGTACCTATTGATTGTGTGAAGAATCTATGACTGGAGATTGAAAATAATATTTTTTGTGTATTCTGCCTCCAATAAGAATGATATGTAGCCATTGGAATATTTGGTTTGCCAATTACACTTACATTTTAATCAGTAAAATTAAGCTAAAACGCTTTTTTCCTTACTATGGTAGAAAACTGTTTAACTGATGTAAGCTATATAGCATTTAATTAATAACCAGTTATAGTATTGTAGTCTGTTTGTGATGATTTAAAATGAAGCTATAGATCAAGTTACTCAGAACTGGGCCCACGAAAGGAAACAGTTACTACATAAATGCTTGTTTTAGCATAAAACTGTTGCTTTAAGAGGAATTATAGCAATAATGTTTCACTTCCATTTTACACTAGAAAATATGTACAGGAAAATTAAACTATTCTATGTAGTTAGTCCAACACAATTTAGGTTACATCTAGGGGGAAAAGAAACATTGCATTTATGGTACTTTGATGAATATGGTAATATAACCTAAAGTTACATGTATTTAAAATGTTACTTTTGTAACATTTTAAATAGTTTTGGTAGTATAATAAACCTATTATATCGATCATTTTTGTGCTACTATTTTATGGATTCCATTTCATTCTAGGATCTAATATTTGCCTATAATATACAATTGAATACAAATGTTACTTCCATTGCTCTTTTCCATAAAGATTTACTTTTAATTTACTTTTAATAAAGTATTCTGTAACCCTTTATTTATGATACAGAATATAAAAAGCAATTCTCAGAAATTGTGGATAGATTTAGAAAATGGTCATACCTCCTTTTTAAATTGCTTATGGATGCAAAATAAGCTTGTTCTAATGAATTGTGTTTATGTCAGATTGAGGGTATATTTCATTATTTAATATGGAAAGATTTAATTTTTTTACTTTGAAATTACTATTTTAGTATTGCATGTTGCATAATCTATTTGAATTCATATTGCCTAATCTGAATTTATATTAAAAAATAATTCTATATCAAAATACTAATCATATATGTGAAGAGTTACAGACAAGAGTTGTGAACTTTTATTCTTTATTATTCTTGCACGCAAGCTATTTTTTCTTCCATAGAAGGTTAAGTATTCTTTTGATACTGTAACACATTGAGATTACTGGTGATACTTAATTCTGAAATTATAACCATATTTTATTCAGTTTTCAATATAATTTAGTAGTCTAAAGTACTTAATCTCAGTAATATTTTACCCAGGCTTCCTTACAAAGTATTGCTTTTGAATTTTTATTTCTGTCATTCTTGTTTTAGTTGTACTGATTCATTGTGATGAGATGATTCCTTGTGAGCCAATTCTGTTATAAATGAGCCTTGCTTTATATGAAGAACATTGTCTCTTTTAAATTAAAATGGCTGCTCAATATATATAGTATGTTATAATTGTGATTTGTAATTTTCTACAAAATCATATTTTATTTATGGGAATCTATTGTTGACATATGATTTTGTTTTATGTTTGCTAAATATGAGCATCTCATTTTTGGGATCATTAATATTGTCAGGAAATTTATCATTTCCCATCCATAATAGTACTGCTGAAGGATAACAGCTTACTTTATAAAGAAAATGACATCTTTAGTAAGAAATT
>JANHGC010001394.1:24485-40319 GCA_027560395.1 Boaedon fuliginosus | reverse complement strand
TGCTTATCAGACCTTTACAACACTCCCCAAGCAGTTACAGAGTCAGCTTATTGCCCCCAACAATCTGGGTCCTCATTATCAACAGGAAATGAAGTCCTTGGATGGGATAATTTTTATTTATTTGTATCCTATTTCCCTGACAATCATAGTTGCCCACCTTCTCTGGCTAATAAAGTCTGCCTTTGGGTGTATTTATCTTTGGGTGTATTTTGGCAATGAAGTTGTAGTCAATGTTGTCATGTTGAATATATGGATTGTTTGTGTCTGTACCTATAAAAATGTTCTTCAAAGCCTCTTGCTTTACCTGTATGATTTGGTGATTTGTATTTTCAGATAGAAACTCTCTGAGTTTCACTTCTCTTCTAAGGGGAAATATTCTGCTTTTTAGTATATCCCAAAACATTTCCTAGAATATTTCATTTTTCTAGGAGGGGGTGGATGTCAACTTCCTACAGTAGGAAGCTGAACTACTAAGGCTGATACAAGAACAGAATTGTTTATAAACATGGACACTTTATTTTATAACAATAGTATTAATATATATACATAGTTTCTGACTGCCTCTACAAAGAAAAATGAAACATTTTTATGTCTAGTTTTGTTCGTTTGTTTTTTTAGCTTGCTCAGGAATGCATTCCCATAGTCTGATTTCATCATAGCATTGTTGTGAGTTTATAATCCACTTAAGATGTCTTTCTTTCTTTCCCAGGTAGTTCTTTCAATGTGGATGCCACAGTTTAACATGGTTGGACACAGCGTTATTTCTGGCAAATGAAAATAATAGGCCCTGTTGGCATTTCTATGTTTGGAATTGAAAAGGATGAAGAGAGGAGTAGCTGCTAAAAAGCAAAAGCAGAATTTACTAGTTCCTTCAAGTAAACAAACTGATATATCCACATGGATAGCAAATGGCCGCCAAAGTATCCAGGAACATAATGACCATACAATACCTTCCAATGAAGAGACAGATCACACCCAGGATCCTCTTGAAGAAGCACTGGTCTTTTTGACAAAAAGTAAGGATAAAAGCAGGGCTAAGCGTTTAATGCCCTAAAACAAAGAAAACCCAAGCATCTAAATAAGGTCTGCCAGGTGTCTCCCTGGATCAAAAAAAGGCAACTATAAATCTGATAATGAATCTGAGTGTCATTACTGCCTTTAAGCAGTGTATTGTTTTCAACAACACAATTTTACTGTGTACATCTTAGCGTAATGGTTATCTGTTTTAATTAATGTTAAAATAGGGTGCTTTATTCAAATATTGTAAAAATTATAAAATGTCTAATCATGGATTAGCAATATGTTTATGCCTAAATTGTAGCTGTTTCCAAATACTTGATTTGACAGCAAATACATTTTTTTAAAACCCTTACTATAGTATATTTATATTCTTAATTAGAATAGATGGATAGTGTAAGTTTTAATGTTCATTCTGTAAAGGCCTTGCAAAAAAAAAAAGTCAATAGTGGAAATCATTGTGAGATGTTCTTTATTGATCACAGCATATATTAACACTTTTCCAGGTAAACAATGCATTTTTACAAGTGATAAAGGTTCATTTTGTAGGAAATATTTTGGTGAGGTTCTTTTTTAACTGGTATTGAGTTAAACTTCTGGTCAATTGGGATCTTTTCTATATGTGTTATTTTTCTCTTGTAAAGTGACCAGAGTCAATAAACACTTGGGTGGGCTCAAAATTGAATTAAACAAACAAAAAAGTTTGGAGGGTGAAACCTGATGGTTGAAATAAGCAAGTGGGCAGGTTCTCCTACGAGATGCTTGCTGCTCACAAGGATTGTACCTACTTTCATCTCAAGTTTGGATTTTTCCCCCCCCTAGTTAAAGATCGTACTTCCCTGAAGAATGAAGCTTTGCAGAAACACTTATTAAGTGTGGAAAAGATTGCCCAAGAAAGAGGTTTGACTCCAGAAGAAATTGATGCCTTGCTGAATATAGCACTCAGCGGCAAATTTGGTAAAGAAAAAAAAGGACAATTATATTATCTTTCTTCTCTTGTGTTTCTACATTTTACTTGGGCATTTCAGTACTTAAGCCTTATAAAAAATTAATCTCTTCCAGCTGAAGTGATAAACATTCGACTGTTGAAGAACCTGATTCCCATTTCAACAATAACAGGGGATTCAATTGTTTCAGCTGTTTCATGGCTTTGTGTGGGCAAATGTTCTCGCAATACTCAGGTAACGTGGCAAGCATGTCCTGATACCTTGGATCTTGCATAATATTTTCATAGTATGGCGTGTTCTGTTGACGTCTACAGTTCTTTTATATCTGCTTTGAACACTAATTACATTCACATTCATATCAACTAATCAATTCCTGTTTTCTTCCCATTAGGTTCTTTTCTTAAAATGGTTAATTGCAATGTATGATTTGATTGATCATAAAGAAAAGGTTAATACACTCTATGGGTTCTTCTTCAACTTCTTACAGGATGAAAAATTGGTAAGTTAAAAATTAATATGCTCTTTAAAAAAAGATTTCCTGGATACTGTGTAATAGGGAATGTGCAGCATTTCAGCTTTAGACAGTGTCTGTGTTGATAGGCCAACACACTTTTTTGCCTTGGGTTCCAAAGAACTACTATGTAATGCCTAACTCCTTACTTGGGTTGTAATCAAAGATACAGTCCTTAGTTGTTCAAAAAAGGAACATAATTAGGTATATTTTTGCTACTGTAGTGGTAGATTAGAAAGTTTAGAAAATAGAAAGATTAGAAAATACCACCTGGGGCCACATACTACATGCGGTCATGCTGCTTGTGTCTCCCAGAGTGAGAAGGGCTAAAGACATGCATCCTTTTCACATTGGGAGTTTCAACAAGTAGTGAATAGGTGTTGCAGATGTTTAAGGCTCCCATTTCAGTTCTTGAAACTCCTAAAATCGCTCCCAGATTGGGCCAGCCCTGTCTGCTTTTAGTGTGCTGGCCCAGTCATGTGATTTAGTGCTTGCTGCGACCCCAAAAACTGGTGTTTTTAAGGTACTGAAAGTCAAATTGTCCAATATAATGCCACTAATGTATCCTAATTTTTAAAAGAAATGCTAACTCCTTATGTTGTTTTGGAGAAGTGTAAAGCATAGTATCCAATTATGCGTTTCTTTGATACTTTCTTTTTTCTGTAGTGCCCCTTCGTCTGCCATGTGCTGTATTTGCTGACCAGAAGAGAAAATGGTGAGATGATGATAATTGGAATCAGAATGTGTAATGTGCTTTCAAAAGAAGTATTTTTTCTTGTTTTCTTCCTTTAAAGACTTTGAGATAATAACGCTACTTTTTAAATTTTCATTGCTAGTTTGTTCTGTTGACTTGAATTACCCGAGTTGGGTTTTTTTTAGGAGAAACAGCGTTCAAATCCTTAATGTTCCAGATTATAAGCTTATAACACATAGAATAAGGGAAGGCAGTAAATTTTGCTTGTATATGCTATTGTAGCCTGAGTCTAGTATGTTCATCTCTTAGAACAGGGGTGTCAAACTGGCAGCCGGCCGGCCGGATGCGTCACATGTAGGCCACACCCACCCCAGGGAAAAACCATTGCGAAACATCACGTGACAGCAATGTGATGCCGCGAGTTTGACACCTTTGTCTTAGAATAAAAGTCCCTCTTTATATATAGTCTCATCAAGGCCAGAATATAAAATCTTAAAACACCAAATAATTAGATACTGTTTTTCTTCCTAGTGAAACCTTTCCGTATGCGGCGACTCTTAGATTTAAGAGCCAAGATGGTGAGTCATTTGAAACTAAATAAAATTTAAGTTTACATCTGTCATGGGATAGCTTTTGCACAGGGTGAAAGCTTTAATCAATATCCAGCATTTATTTATTTGTTTATTTCCATTTTTATCTCAGTGATCAGTTCTTAAGATGATTTTTAAATATATATAAACCAATACTAAATACATATAGATATTTAAAAATCAAGTTAAAACAATTGATCTTTTAAAGTCACTGGTATCCATTGTCTATCATTTATTTATTTATTTATTTGATTTATACCCCGCCTCACTTCCCCGGTCAAGGGGAACTCATTACATGACTAGTAAGTTACATTTTAAGAATAATATAACAATATAGAAGGATCTAATGTTTTAACTCCTAATTGAGACTTTGCTGGAGAAGTAACGCTGCTTTGCAAGCGACAATGTACTGTTTAACCCATAAACGAGGGCGCCCACCAAGTGTTTATGTCAGTAGAGGCTACTTTATTAGATTCTACTTCTCTTTTCCCAACTGCTCTCACAGATCAGGCTTTAGAATAACCCTCAGCTTCCTATACTTGTGAGTTATAATAAGAGGACTTTACTTTCATCCTTTTCCAGCAATTAACTTTGGACTTTGTTTTTCTTCTTATGTTTACTCAGGGATCAGAAGGTCCATTGCAGGCTCTTCTCGTAATGTATAAAAGCTTTGCTCCGACCATGGTGTCTTCAGATTTGTTCCAAAGCACAAAGGTGAGAGAAAGGATGACTGAATGTAAGGGCTATCCTTTGATTTCTCTGTGAGAGGCCTACTTCCAAGTTCTTCAGTTCTTGATGACTGCGAGAAGGAGCATACGAAATGGTGTGCCTCTGTGTGTAGTTATAACCTGTAGACTAGAGAAGAAGAGTGAGCAAACTTTGAAGCAGAAGATAAAGACTTTTCCTGTACAATCCTTTCTCAAATAATCTCATGTCCTAATACCAAGGAATTCGTAAACTGAGTACCGTTAAAACTGTATATATAAATGACTTCAATGAAAATAGAAATTGTTGAATTGGAGTTTAATTCAAACTACTGCCGCATTGAATGGTCTTCTGCCCAGTGAACTCTTTTAAGTTTTACCCTTCAAAACATTTCAAAAAGGAAAGATTGAATCTGTCTTTAATTCCATGTGTGAATTAAATTACATGCATAGACATGCTGTTTAACGCACTCTTTTTCATTTTGGCTAATGGCGACTTTCACTTTCCCCTCTTCTCAGATTCGATTTAAGAATACAGAAAACCTGTGGAAAACTGCAATTAGTAACATAAAGCAACAGAATTTTGGCATTTCACCCACATCGCAACCAGTTTTAGCATTTCAGCCCGGAAAGAAAGTAAGTTACTTTAGATTGTTTAGATCGCCGTGATCCCGGCCCAGGAGGGTATCTTGCTTGTGTGTGCGCATGCGCAAGATAAACAGATGAGAAAGAGAAAAGGGGAGATCTCGCTCTCTCTTGCACGCACACGCCCAAGCAGGATACCTTCCTGAGCCAGGATCACGGCGGGAACGGGAGGGGATGGTGACTACTTCTCTCCCTGCCGCCACTGGGCAGTGAGGTGAGTAGTGGGTCGCATTGCACAGGGGCACCTGAGCTCTTCCCTCCCTGCATCCGGCGGTGGCTGCTCTTCCCTGTTTCCCTTCTTCCTGAGCCAACATGAAGGGGACAGCGGCTGGCGCTGAGCTGCCTGGGAAAGACACAGAATTGCAAAAAGCAGCTTGTCACGGGCAGCGCAGAGAAAATGCTCGGGTTAGGGTTAGGGTTGCTTGCGCCTTCTCAGGGCAGAGAGCATGTCGCGTGACTGGGTCAGCCGGGGGGTGCAGCAGAGGGGCCAAAGGGCCACATGCAGCTCAGGCTGCACGTTGCCAACCCCCGTTCTAGGCTATTCCTTAGATTGCTCCTATTTATAATTCACAATCAGTTTCTTTATAATTTGCCAAACCATGTTCCATAACAATTGTAACTGATTTCTTGAAGTTTCTTCCCCGCCCCCTCTTTCTCTTATTTTTTTAATATCTACACAGACTGGGGAAAGGTTTCGTATTGTTTAATTTCTTCTGATTTCTTCTGACTTTACTAATGGCTCTGCGCTGCCACCTCCCAGCTGGAGAGCTACATTTGTTTGCTTGCTGCCCGCCTCTGAGCAGGCAGCTGTGCTCAGGCTGCCCAGGTCCCCTGGGGGAAAACAGGGAGAGGGAATGGGGGGTGTCTCCCCAACAGGATCCAGATTAGAGTTGCTTTATTTTGCATGGATCACCAACACTTGACTTTGACTGCCAGCCTCCACTCCCCCTCCACAGTGGTTGGATTCACAGAACACGTGAAGCTGGGCAGGAGAGCACGGATAGATGGATGGATGGATAGATGGGGGGATAGATAGGTAGATACAGCAGTCCAATAAATAAATACCCAGGCAAAGCTGGGTTATCAGCTAGTGTGTGTGTGTGTGTTTCATTCATTCCCATATGGAAATATATTTATTTTCTGCTTTTTGTAGAAATGGAATTCAAAATTGACGATTCCTGCGAGTAACAGCAATTCTGATTACTCGGCTCAGAGTCCAGTGGCCAACGGTATCAATTCCAACAGCCATCCGGAATTCTTCCCAGTGCAGCATCTCCAGACTTTCTCCCAGCTTTTGGAGAACATCCATTGTTTAGAGGTAAGTGGCTGATATCCAAGTGAACGGAAACTACAAGGGATAGGAGTGCAACTGCTTGGCTTAGCCCCCTCAACCTTGTTAATACACTGCAATAAGAAATGCCCGTCTAATCTAATGCAAATCAAATAATTCTAAAATGGATCACAGTTTTTCAAAGATCTGAAAGTCCGTGATGGTTACAAAGTACTGTAAAAATATGAACTTCCATTAAGGATTATTGTTACATTCCTGATCTTTTCTATGCGTATTCTGTGGTGTTTTCTTGTTAATTCAAGCCAGAGAGGGCAGGAAATGTTTTCTAAACAGAAGTGAAAAAGTAAATACCACTAAGTTACTGTAGCAATTGAAGCAGCTTCTGAGTGTTTGTTTAAAAATGATTAAGAAAGAAAGTAGCATTAGCTCAATAATGTGTGTGTTAGTTGACAATGTCTTCTCCTGATTGCTTTCTTAGCTTCCTTCCCAAATAGGCTCAGTGTTGGGAAATGGCCTGTTGCTCCACTACATTAATTGTGTCACAGACGATGTCGTTTACCAGAGGATGTACTATTGGCTTGGCCAAACCTTCAGAGAAGGTAGGGGAACTCATTCTTGTGACTGGCGAGCGAAGATAAATGACAAGTGTCCCTCATCTTACAACCATTCATTTTGTGACTGTTCGAAGTTACAACAACAACGAGAAAAACGACATACTGCCTTTTTTCACCCTGATGACCATTGCAGCATCCCTGTGGTTACGTGACTAGTATTCAGATGCTTGGCAATTGACTCACATTTATGACAGTTTCAGTGTCCCGGAGTTATGCGATTGGCTTTGCAACTTTTCGACAAGCAGATTCAATGGGGAAGGGAGATTCGATTAACAACCAAGTCACCAACTTAACAACTGTGATGATTTGCTTAACTGTGGCAAGAAAGGTCATAAAATGAGGCAAAACTCACTTAATAAGTGTTTCGCTTAGCAACAGAAATGTTGGGCCCAATTGTGGTTGTAAGTTGAGGACTAGCTGTATGCTAAAACACATACTGTTGCTTGCACAAATAATGGCTTATTATTTCTCGGAGAGGCAAAGAAGGAGAAAGGATTCTATCCAAACCAATTTTTGTCTCTATTTCTTATTTATAATACAGAGTGTCCTTGGACTAGGATTGAAAACCAGAAATACGAACTGGAATTCAAAGAATTCTTGGACACGGTTTTGGAAGCCGAATGCTTCTTGCAGGTTAGCGTTATGCCTTTCCCTACCATTATTATCAAAAGAATATTTTTGTCCTTGGCGCCACCAAGGTGGGTATTGAAATGGCAGCATCCCGTTCCTGAGGGCATAGGATGGGGCACAGAGAGAGCTCAGCACAATTGGGGGCTGTTGGGAAGATGGGTATAGGAAGATAGGGTGGGAGACTTGGGGTGGGCCACTTGTAGCAAAGGTGGGGCAAGTGTTTTATATCAGTTTTGCCAGTCCTTTCCCCTGATCTGGCAGTCCTGTTAGTAAGAAAGCCTCCTTTATCTGAGATCTAATCAGAGATGAGAGGCTGGGTTCAGACGAGAGGGTTCCCCGCTTGGAAATATGCCCAGCTATGTTTTGGGTCTGGCATCTGCTGAGACTTCACAATACCAGTCTTGAGAGAGAGAGGTCCCACCCTATAGCCCTACTATGTAGGGTTCTACAGGATTTGATACTCTTTCCATTCTCCATGTTAAGTAGAACATCCCCAGGAAGCCACTGGGTGAGATTATTCATCACCCTGGGGTAAGATACCATCATGAAGATACCTCACCCCCTGGCGCTGAATAATCTCCATGTCAGGTATCTCCTTCCCTGGCCAACTAAGTGATGCCATTCATGTCTTGTCCTGGAGTGGACGATTAAGAACCTGCTGCCTAGGAGAACTTATTTGCAAGAAAATCTGTCTTTCCCTGATAAGAGTTTGTGCTTTTCAGGAGGGCTTCTCGTCTTGCGAAGAATTTTTGTACCGAAGCCTGCCCTTTTGGGATGGCAACTGCTGTAGGTCACAAGTCCTGCAGCTGATCAGCTGGATCCCCCTCAGCACCTTCTCAGGTAGGTGATGCAGACCCAACAAACCTTGCCCTGTTCTTAGTCGAGGATGACTGGCTTCAAAATGGCTCTTTGTTTCTTCAATTTCAGAAATGAAGCCTTATCTCTGCAAGCCATTGACACAGCTGTTTTTCACCTCATCACTTTATTTTAAGGTAAATGAAGGGCCCCCTGAACAGACGTTTTTGACACAATAAACGTGATTTGTGCCATACTAAGGAAATATGCCCTCTGCTGACTATAATTATTCCAAAACGATAACAATTTCTATCCAAGCTGCGGGAAGCAATATTTGGGTTCACTGACTAAAGCAGGGCTAGTTATACAAAAAGAAGCAGGCATTTGTGCAATGAGGTAGAATCAAGGTTTGGGGTGGGGAAGAGAAGGGAACACTTTGCCAATAACAGCAGCAAAAATATATACTGGTATCTACTATCATTTAACTGAAAAATCCCCTTAAAAAAAAATCTACCTGCTTTTATCATTTTACTGACCTTACAAAAAATGTCTTGTTCTGTTACTGTCTTTTTGACTGCTGTCTGTCTGTCTCTATCGTCTATCTATAAAATTATCCTAGCATCATTGCTTAAGACTGAATTGCAGCTACTCAATATGTGTTTTTTTGTGTCCTTGTACTTCTTCTATATAGTGTAGTGTTCTTGAAAGCCTGAGGGAACTGCTACTGAACTGGCTGAATTGGCATTTCTTGCAAGCGGACATGACACCTGAGTTAAATGCAGATGTCCTGTAAGTATCATCTTTTTAAAAGGCGCTTCCATCGGCTTTGCGCTGCGATTTCCACCTGGAAGCGAGACAAAAAGATATTCTTCTACGTAGAAGTCATTTCCAATGTGAATGCTCATGCTTGTGTCTCATTCTGCTGCAGGAACACTTCTATTTCAAGCCTGGTTAATTCTATAACAGAACTCATTCACTTCGTTGGCCGGCTTTCAACCATTGCCCTGCACTTGGAAAAAAACTCTGCTTTTTTAATGCACTTCGTCCTGGATTTCTATGAAATAGTATGTAAGCTAAGTCTCGCTGAAGCTTTGTTCCAAACATTTAGATAACGCATTTCGATAGTATTAGTGAAGAGATTCTAATAGATGTGTTGGATGTGTTCGCCACTTTGAGTTATTGGTAAAAAAAAATTCAGGAAATTCTGTTGGATGTCAGCCAAAAATACAAGGCAGGATACAGATAGACAGACACGCAGATAGATGATAGAGACAGACAAACAGATGGAATGGAAAGGAAGGAAGGAATTTAAAGGATTCAAACCCTTTTGTTCAATACAGAACCCATTATTTTTCCTTAGGATAATGCTGCTCCAGTTTCAGAAAGGTTGCAGTCAAAGGAGCCTCAACAAAAAAAAATTAATCTGTTTAAGGATAGCAGTAAAACCAACTAAGATAACAACAAAACTATTACAGGCAATCATGATTTGAAGACTTTACTAAATTTCAAGCAAATGAAGTATCTCAAAACCTAATACATTTGGTATCTAGTGAGTTTTTCTTAAAGATTTGCACTATTGAGTAGCACCAATTGGAACGATCTCCAATAAATAGATGGGAAAAAAACCCCGTTTCTGTACAGGAGAAAGTCCAATAGTAGCAGCGGCTCTTGTTACCCTATGTTTTTTATCTATAGTAAATCTATATTAGGTTTTGTGTAATGATTGTAAAATAAACCTGTATTACGTTTTGTGTGAATAGGTGGATGACACGACACTCTCAATTTTTCTACGTAAATACTATACTGAAATCCCTTCCCTGTTCTAGGTGTCTGACATGTTTCAGAAGTACAAGGTCCCTTTGCTTGTGATCCCTCCTGCAGGAGTTTTCTATCCAGCACTTCTCAGCATGGATTCTGTTACAGTGGACCAGCTGTGCCACATTATGTTCAGGTACTGACACGGCCTTTCCTTCATTTCTCTTCCCTGCGCTATTTTTACCTTTCAAGCCATCTGGGAGGCCACGTTCTCTATGGTTTTGGGTAAAGCAGTGCAGGTATGACCGCAATTGAGCCCAGAATTGATGTGGCTGAGAAATTTGTAAAGTGAGCTTGGCCCCATTCTGCAACCTTCCTGGCCACGTTTGTTAAGGGAATCACTGCAGTCGTTAAATTAGTAACACGGTTGTTAAGTGAATCTGGCTTCTCCGTTGACTTTGCTTGTCGGAAGGTCGCATAAGGGGATCGCGTGACCCCGAGGAAAGGGATCACGTGACCCCGGTCATAAGTCACTTGTTTTGGTGCCATTGAAACTTTGAACAGTCACTAAGCGAACTGTTTTAAGCTGAGGTCTTCAGTTGGGCTCAACTTACAACTAACTTTCAGATGAGGCAGTGTGGGAGTCAGGGTCAGCATCAAGGCAACCTGAAACTCCGAGGGGAAAGGGGGAATGGAGCTGTCAGAGAGAGAGAGTGAGAGTCAGAGCATGGACAGTCCATCAGTCCTCAGATGGAGAGTCAACAGCCCCCAGGTCTGATGAGGAAGAGGAGGAACAGCTGGGTCCAGTGCCTGAGGTACAGATGTGCAGAAGGCAGAGGAGAGGAGAGCAGTGGAAAGCTATGGGCTGGTCCTGGGGACGGAAGAGCCACAGCTGCTAGCGAAGCCCCACCCTAGCTCTGGGGATAAAAAGCAGGGGGCGGAGATAAATAGGTGTGGCAGACAACTATCCATCTCCCAGCCGGACAGACTTGTTAGCCTGATGTGTGAGAGAGAGAGACTTTGCCAGGGCTGCTGGTAGCCCTAAACTTAAGGTCACAATTGGGACTGAACTCTCTGTTGTTGAGTGAAGTGGCCACTCAGTGAGATGCCCACGTCACCACTTCACTCAACAGCAGAGAGTTCAGTCCCAATTGTGACCTTAAGTTTAGGGCTACCTGTACAGGTAAGCATTCTGCCTGTGTGAGAGAAAAGCAGTATCTGCTTCAGCATTATATGAAAAGGCACTTCAAAGCTTGAGGTCAAATAACAATGTGCAGGGCTTGCATTTTAAATATTGGAGTTTAAAAGAAACTGTTGACTTAGCTTGAGAAGGGTTCACTGAGACCTATATCCTTGTTATTTTATACCCAGAGGTGAAGAAATATATTTTCAGTGCCTCATCTTTTCCTTCCTTAAAATGCTAGCGTTGTGCCAAGAAGTGCTTTCTTTGGCCCAAGAATCCCGGGCTCAAATTTGATAAACAGGATGGTTATAAAAATGAATTCCCAGTTTATGACTTCTTTCTCTTAAACCTACTGTTGCCTTGGTTACTCGCTTTCATGCTTTCCCCCCACGAAGAGTGACTGAAAGGGACAGAGTCGTCTCAGGCAGCCATTTCATACGTGCGTGCAAGCGATCTCTGCAGCCACCCTGTGAAATTAAGAGTCAACTTTTTAATATTAAACGGCACTTCACAAACATCACGGCCATCAAATCCGACGTGATTTGATGGACAGGTAACTGTCATGAAATTTCAAGAATCGTCTTGTAAGTTTAACTCATTTGAACTCCGGTTTTAATTGCGCAGAACCCAGGGATGTTAATTGGTGACACGATGCCCTGTTTGCTCGTGGTCAGCAAAGAACTGAGTTAATTGAGGTCAGCTGTGAATCTGGATCTGTTTTTTACAAGGCTCCTGGCTCAACAATGTTGTTTTTCAGCAGTTTTGCTTCTAATACTTGCACCAGTTGCTGAATACTGGGTTAGGATTCTTTAGGTTAGTTTCCTCCCCTCAAAAGCTCAGATAGTCTACTTGGAAAGAATCATTCTGGGAGTTATGCTGAAAATTATATTCCTTATAAGGAGGAATAGTTGGGCCTTATTATTGAGGGATTTCCAGTTTCTATAGTGACTGGATGTCTTACTGTGGTTCCTCCATATGTTGCATTGCCGGTTGGGTTTCATGGTTGTCTTATATAGTCCTCGACTTACAACCGTTCATTTAGTGACCAAAGTTGCAATGGCACTGAAAAAAAGGGACCTAGGATCATTTTTGACACAACCATTGCAGTAACCCCAGGTCACATGATCAAAATTCAGACACTTGGCAACTGGTTCATGTTTATGACAGGTTGCAGTGTCCTGGAGTTATCTGATCGCCTTCTTGTGGCCTTCTGACAAGCAAAGTCCCTTCACAACTGTGCTACTAACATTACAACTTTTCATAAAAGCAGACAGCAAAGATTTCTTGATGCCTAAAATGTTGGGAATGGAGACCAGCAATGCAGGTAGCCAAGAAATCGGCTCTCTTTCTCAGCCATCGCTTATGGGTTGCTTTTTTAGCAGTCTTGTTTGAAGTGTAAAAATAGTCAAATTGTCTTCTTTCTTCTATTTTAGGTATCGAACCAATTTGATAGCTGCGAAAAAATACCTAAAGGCCAAAAAGGTACAATAAAACAAGACAAACTACCTGCTATGTCATTGCCACAATATAGTAATTAGCTTTCTTCTGTCTTACCTTTCCAATTTATTTTCCAAAGTTACTGTGCGCTGTTCAAAGATGCCATTCTTTTTTCTGACTGTCCCTGAGAGAGCAATTTCTGTCTTTTGCCTTTTCATACCGTACAATCTGAGTCTGGTATTCTGTAAGTAATGTAAGAACAGTTGCTTTTAACAAGGGTGAAAGAGCTCTTGCAAACCTTGTCTCCCTTGATCCTCTTAGGCATCGCTGCAGATTAAGTTTAGCCGCCAGATTTGCCAAGAATACAACCAATACATAACAAGCATGGTCGGATGCCTGTGGAACTCAAATGTCTTCCAGACAGACTCCCACCCTCAGGGGATTTATATGGAGCCCGGCGTGCTGCAGAAGACCTCGGTGCGGGAATACAGAACTGCCTTGAACATAGTGTACCATCCGGCCTTGACAGGTTATGCTATACTCTTCGTGCAGCAGGTGAATGGAGGTTTTATTTTGGAGAACCGTCCTCCCTATTTCGTCAAAGTTTGCTTACTGAATACACCTAAACCTTTGTTGTGTCCTTCACTAGCCTTCATTGTGTCATATTTTATTCATTGGCATAGTGTGGTTCAGCTGCAACTATGCTATAAAATCTCGAGCTTTCATGTATTTAAGATTGAGCTTGAGACTCTCTCTCTCTCTGTATGTGTATATGTGTGTGTGTATACACATACATGGAGTGGTGCAGTGGCCTAGAGATGGAGCTCTCAATCAGGTGACTGTGAGTTCGATCCTAGGTAGAGGCAGGTATTTTTTCTCTCTGGGCATATCTGCTGAACAAAATTCTGCATTGGCGACAGGAAGGCCATCTGGCCATTAAAGACTCTGCTAGCTCCATTCAGTTGCCTAGACTCCACCCTACAAGGAATTATGGGGTCATTAAAAGATTATACACACACACACACACACACACACACACACACACACACACACACCTGAACTACCCATCTCCTACAAAGAGTTAGATTCAACTCTCAGGGTAGCTGTAGAAGCTCGCTAGCAAGACATTGGCCACTTAAGGCACAATAGGTCTCCTGATGTCGAGTACCCTATTAATGTTACTTCCTTTCTTTGGGACTTAAGACTTAAAAAGGGCATTTCTTGCAGCTTTGATTACAGTCAGATATTCTATTTGCAGTTAGGGACTAAGCCCAATATGATACACACTCCGTATAATCTAACTTGATTCCTTTTAAGAAAAAAGACCTAGTTCTTAAGCTTAACTTTTATGGCAATGCTTAAAGAAATTTAGAAGCGCTGAAGATTTCTCCCTGGAGGTGCTCTGGTTCCCTCCGAGATCCATGTTTCTTCTTCTTTTTCCTAACTAGTAAGAAACTGAATTAGGGGTTAATGAATATTTATAGAAACGGGCATCATTTTTAGGCAAGGCATCAAAATCATTACCTTGTTTTCCTACATACAGATTAATTATGCTAATTTGCACATGCTGACATGAACAGTGGTTTCTCATCAGTTTAGCTGCTCTTAATAGGTAGGACCAGCCGTTATTTAGGTCAGAAAGATGGTAGGGGGAAAATGACACAATGTTGGTTTACCTGCACTGGGGGAGCCTCACGACAAACCACAGCAACTCCTTTCAAAGAATTCGACATAGTTCAGGGAGTAGAGACCTCAGAATAATTTTGTTTTGTTTTGCTGAAGAACATTATTTTCATTCCTGTCTGTCCAAGTATGGGTTTCCAGCTCCCTATGGTGTCTATAATACATCGGGGCTCTGCAGTGAGATCTCATCTCTTAGGAGCACTATAGAAAACTAACCACTTGATCCTTCTTTCTAAGTGCTTTAGTGAAAGCAGATTTGTCATGTATAAGCATCCCCCTCCAATTGCTAAAGACTTTGGGGAAATCTTCAGCAATTGCTAGCTTCAGTGACTGGTGGGCATGTTCAGTTTCCCGACAGAGATAGATACTGCCTTATGCCGAAAATGACCAATAGTGATTTAATAAATCACTATAATATGAAATAGAGATATCCTGCCAAAGAGATGGAAGAATAATAATAAGGTGAGAAGCACTATTGAAGACAGAAATAGCGAGACACTCATTGCAGAGAGTTAAATGTCCCCAGCAGTTAAGTCAGTTACAATTCAGTTTATAGTGGAACAGCAATCGCTTAGTGTCCGTAAGAGTTGTCTGTTCTCTAAGTGGCCCTAGATTTTTTTTTTAAATTCACTGAATTTCCCCGTGTTGAACTCAAGGAGACCCAGGTATTTTCTAAAACCATCTAATACAAGCCAACTGATATAGGACCATTATAAAATCCCAGGTTTGCATTAATGTATCCTAATTTCATGCCGTGGCTTAGAGATAGCGATACACGTTATTTTTTAGAACCCCCAAAGCATCCTTATGGTACCTTTTGTCCTTCAGCAATACCGTATTATTCTCAGAAAGGGCACTTTTTGATGCAGTTTCTAGGTTGTGTTAACCAGTAACTTTCTTAAATATCTGTTCAAGGCTCACAAAACAATTCAATTTTTTTTAATTGTCCTTTTCTCTTCAGATGCAACCAGAACACAAAATCGCAGATATCCAGCTAATTCAGGTAAAAAAACATTTAAATTTTGAAAATGACTGTTTCCTGGGAAGTTTGCTGTATTGTAACCAGCTGGGAATTGCTTCTGAGAATAAGACTGTACAGTGATAAATGATTCCACATTGGCGAGGTGTGAGTTACAAAATATTAGTACTTCTAGGCTCATCCTTCTTTGTAAATAGGTTGACTCAGCCTTCCATCCTTCTAAAAAGGTCGGTGAAATGAGGACCCAGACTGTTGGGGGCAATATGCTGACTCTGTAGCTGGTTGGGGAGTGTTGTAAAGCTCTGATAAGCAGTATATAAAACCTGAGTGCTATTGCTATCCATGTTGTAAGCCGCCCA
>JANHGC010001392.1:53925-66075 GCA_027560395.1 Boaedon fuliginosus | reverse complement strand
GTGAAGAGAGGCGGGGTATAAATTTAATAAATAAATAAATAAATAAATAAATAAATAAATAAATAAATAAATAATACTTCCACAGTCTCAGCCCCCGCCCATCAGAAGCCATCGGGTGGCAGGGTCAGTTTTCTCACCGGCACAAAGTCCTCGTTGGGTCCTGGCACCATGATGGAAGGTGGAAAAATGGCGCCGGCCCTCTCTGGCGTGATTCAGCAACAAAGCCAGCCGGGCTCCAATTTACGGCCCGACGAGATCTCAGCCGGAGGGTCCAGGATCTTCCTCTAATGGCAGCCTCCATAATCGAAACTAGCTGCCGTCTACTGGCCCTCCGGTGTTCCTGATACGCCACTACGGCTCGGCAAAACACGGCTCCATGACTCCCAAGCCTCCTCCGTTCCTCGTGGTCGGCCCCCTCCATCGTCGGCCCGGGGTTCGGCTGCAAATTTCCTCCCCCTTCGCCAGCACGATACCTCAGGCAGCTGTACCCTTCCACACCCTCGTGGAGGCAAGGACGATCCAACAAGCAGGAGAACCGGCCCGGCATCTGGGGTCCGCGTCGTCCGGCCGTTTCCAAGAACGCACGGCTGTTCAGCTCACGGCCGCGCCAGTATAACCGCGAGTCAAAAAGGGAGATCTAAATGCCCCTCGAACAGCTCTGCACCGCATCCCAGCGTTCTCCGATCTCCCCGCTCCTCATCCCTAATCCAGCCAAACCAGTTGGCCCAGGGAGAGGTAGAATTTATGCAAAAATCGGCGGTCGACCGCAGCGAGAATAAATTTCCCAACCGCTGCGGTCGCCATCTTAACCGGAAGCAATGTTCTCACCCTGACACATACAACCTGGTATGCCTGCTTATTCTCTTCTAATCCCTTCCTCTCCAATGTCTCTGCTCTGCAAGGCATGGGGAGGAGAGAGAAAAATCCAAGTGATTTTCTTCTATGCCTGACCCGTCCTGATATCTTGCAGAGCACAGCAGACACAGCAGCCTGTGGTAAGAACATTTTTCCATGCTTTTCTAGAATGGATCACCTTCAAAGTGCAATTGGATTATATTTCACATATGGAGTAATATTTAAGTAGTATTCACATTTCATTGCCCTTTCTGATATAGTATAGACTTCAAACCTGGATCCAGTCATACTTATTCCATATCTTTTACTACCAGCCCATCTGATAACCCAAGGAAGCCCTGAATTCCCTGAATATTCACAGGCTGCTTAATAGCAATCATATCCAGTATCAACAACTTTGAATTCAGAATTTTAGGAGATTTATGGTGTAACTGTTACCATGTTGCTAAGCAAAACTCCAAGCTTCTGCTGAAAACCAACTGGAATTGGTTGCCTCATAAAGATTTTTTTTTCACTGAAGGTATTTAAGCAAAGGCTAGATAGTCATATGCTGAAGTTCTATAACAAATCCTGAGGTGAGTAGGGTATGAATTAAATGGTCTCTGAAGTACCTCCCAACTCTTTTTTCCTCTCTTCTCTCATTATAATCTTTTCTCTTCTCTCAATATTTTATCTCTGGAGTGGAAACACCTAGGCTAGAAGTCAAAATACATTATGCTTGATTCCCTCCACACACACACACACACAAATACAATCAAGCAGAGACTGATAAAATGACAATAATCTTATAGAAAAGAATAATAGTTAATAGAGGAATTTTTGCACATTTTCTAATATTCATTACCATCATGAAATATCCAGTGCAAATACAGCTACAGTTCTCATCCAATAAATGTGATCGATGAAACGTGATACAAACACGCATGTTGACTCTAGAGAAGATGCTTGACTACTGAGCTATAGACTGCTTCATTTGCTTAACACTAATTGTATATGAATAGGATTTATTGCACATTACATTCCTACCTAGGGAATAATAAATCATCCCATTCAACACAGGTGATGGTCTGCAGAAACAGGTTCACAGTGATAATGACACTTGCAAGCTCTTATGATAATGTGAATACGACATTGCTGTCTGCATTGCTTACTTTCCTGGCATATATACTGCCTGATTTAGTGGATGATCCTATTCAAACATTTACAGATTTTTTTAAAAAAAACCCAACCTGCTAAATAATCACGTGGAATCAGATTCTACAAATCCATTTCAATGTATATGTAAGTATTCTGATGACTAATAGTTGGCAACCATTGTAAAAGGTAATTTGTAGATGTGCCCTTTTGTAGGAATGACAATCAAATATACTTTGTAGGAATGACAATCAAATATAAGACAGAATATCTTAAAGAGGTGGTTACTACACCTAATCCTCTGCTGATGACTATTGAAGTTATAATGTCACTGAAAAAAAGTGACTTAAAGTTGATCCTTGCACTATCACAGTCTCCCTAAGGTCACAATTGGAATTCAGGCACTTGGTCATAAGATGGTTGCAGCATCCTTGGGTCATGTGATTGCCATCTGTAACCTTTCCAGGGGACCAAGCACCAAGTATGGCTGTCAACCTGGGGAAAAAATTGGGCAACCATGGGGAAGCAATATATGCAAAAATCCAACGCCATGTTATTCTTAAAACTCCTACACTAACCAGCAATGATGATCTACTGTAATACTGTTGATATTAGATGTTGGTAAAGAAAGATATTACAAAATTAGCGTCCTCAAATTCCCAGAAATAAAATGTGTGGAGAGCAGATAGGCATGCTACTGTTTCCCTACTCCATTTCACTCCATTTCATGTTTAGTGGGCATGTATGAATGGTAAAGATCTACCAGTGGTTGCCAACTATTAGTCAGCAGAAATGAAGCAATCCACAGCAGCTAAATACCCCCATCAAGGCAGAGTGTTGGCCCCCAGTGAAGGACCAAAGGAACTCATTTTAGCTCAACAAGGCAAAGATTCTGTGGCATGTGCCTTTTATAAAAGCAGTCCTTATCACCCAGCAAAATGAAGTCATGATGCTTCTCCTCCACTCTGTTATTTAGAAGCATTGTTCAACTTTACCTCTGTTTTGATCTGAAATGTTTTCCCTTGACTAATGAAACTAAGCGACCTTTCTGAAGTTTGCACAGTTCTAGTGTTGACAACAAGAAGATCTGCAAATAAAGTAAAACACCTTTGTAGTTTCTCAGGAACATTAGAAGGGGATTAATTGGAAAAAGTGTATATCCCTTTCTCTCTTTAAAAAAACCACTTCAAGAAAATTATTTTATAAAATGTGTATGTGTAAGGAATGTTACACATTCCAGGTTTTTTTTAGGGTTGCAAAAATTTGGTTCCTCACTAGATATCAATTGTTAGATCCCCACCCCCGTACTTCATTTCTGCTGTATTGCAACAAATATCTAATACTTCTATTAACTGTTACCCTATCTTTCCCTGTGCTCTTTTAGAGTATTTTCAGAAAGACTATAATTGTGGAAGCTGTACTTCACTGACATTTTCAAGGGCCAGGTTCAAACCATGTCCTTTTGTTTGTAATTCTCTTTAATTTTACTACCTCATCTTTGATTTGCTTTTCACAAAAGAATCCCATTAGGGAGAAGGAAATGGAATATCTGTAGATTGGGTTTTGATTGGTAGTTTTAGGAGATACTTTCTGAAAGTACCCTTAAATAGATTTGAATTCAATAATACTAGTAGAGCACATTATTGCCAGGGTTAATAATCACAAAGAAATTCACTGAATTATGGAAAACAGGTTGAACATATCATATTTTTCAGAGTATAAAACGCACCGGAGTATAAGGCACACATTAGTTTTTGGGGAGAAAAACAAGAAAAAAATCATATTTATTTCAAGTATTATATCAGTATTTTCCACAATTACTGAATATCTTATCACTTTATTGAGCCCACCTGTAAGGGAAGGGAAAAAAGAGAATTAAAATTACAATAACATGGTATCCTTTTCTTATTATAGGCAAGTAGTTTCTTAATTTTACATGTAGTTTCTTAATTTTATAATTATATATGAATCCCAACATCTGCAACCCTCAACATTACATGGCAAAAACAATTTGAAGAGATTCTCTATAATCAATAGAGAAGTCAAGGAACCTGCATGATTGATGGAGATGGCTTAGGACAGTGGAACAGTTGTGTCTGGAAAAAGTTTTTATTAAGGACATTTGGAAGTAGTAAATGGTGTCCTTGTGATTGGCATTGCTACAAACTGGATTTGGCTGCTTTAGGAAAGGAGCACTTTGCAATAGTGACAAATTGCTTGCAGCAATTTGGGAAATGTTGAAATATAGCTTGCTAAAATATAACCTTGGAAAAAGAATGTGAAAATCCTAGGTAATGGATCTGTATTTTTCCTCTCACATTATCACAAAGCAGAAGACTCCACCAAGCTACAGTCAATCATGTTAGAAGACCTTCATCTTAGCTTACATGAACGAGACTTCACATGTAATTCTGAAGCAGTACAATGGGCAATTGAATATTTGGTTCTCCTCCAACAGTGATGTTGCATGCTTGGATTCCCCCACTAGCATCCCTACCGAGCAATTGAGCTGATCCCCCCAGCTTTTTTTTCTTTTTTCTTTTTTCTTTTTTCCCAGTTCACCTCCATCAATTCTTAACTCTAGGCATTCGTTCTAAGTGTGGCAATTCTCACAACACGTGTGATTCTGAAAAGGATGTTCAGTAGGGCTGATGTCCAGGCAAAGCAAAATCCACTGGTTTGCAATGCAATATTTTGACAAACTTGAGTTCTGGCAGGAAGCTGCTTTGTCGTCTACACCCCCTTCTACACCATTCCAACTTTACTCTTCCAACCTTGGTTGTAGTTTTGTAGGGTTGGGGATGAGGTGCCAAGCTGAGATCTTTAGCGCTCTGATGTTGCCCTCCCAACCTCATCTCTAGTGCAAGTTGCTAAGCCCAATTTTCTTTTCTTGACTTATAATTACAGTGTTGCTCTGTTTATCCCAGAAAATGCCATGGACATCTTCCAAGAGGTCCACCATCTATGAATTTCCACCAATGGTTGCAGACATTCCATTGGTTACAGACCCCCGTTCATTTTCCATGAAGACTGGATGTAGGACACAAGCTGCAATTTTATGAATTCAACAGTGGCCAGTACAAGGCACAGCTGAATAACGGGGATAAATATTTAATCAAGCCGTGTAATTTATACACAAAATAATTGTGAAATATGCATGCAATAACACTGACTAAGAAAGGTAGCAATTTAGCTAATTGGTTGGAATATATTCAGTAATCCCAAATAGGAAGAGTGAAGACTTTAATTATGCTTTCAGAATTTGCTAATAAGAACGTTCCACAGTTTTGTTTATTTGCAGGGCTACATTGAATACTTACATTTGGGTGTGAATTTTGCCATTTTAGAGCCAGAAAAAGAGCTGCTAGCTACTTCCTGGTTTTTTTGGCTTCATCCTTCTCTGTCCTTAGCACGATTTCCTAAGCAATTCTTTCCATATGTGAGCATGAAATTCTTGTGCAAGAAAAGAAGATCAAAGGTTTTCAGGCGAGAAGACAAGGGAAAGGTTTAGCTGGCTAGGAAAACAAATAGCTGCAATTGCCGACACAGTGAAGTCTTCATCAAATCTCCCTTGAAAGTCCAAAAATGTTACCTAGCACTGATGATGTTACCTAGTTGGGTCATGAAATGTCTGCAAGAAAACAACCAAGCTCAAAGAGCGTCAAAGACCCCATAGTCATACTCATATCCTCCTCCTCCTCCTCCTCTTCAAACAAAATTCTTCCTGACTATTCCTCCTTCGCCTCTAAGCTTTTTTGTTTTCTTCCGTTTTTTTTTTCTCCTGTTGCAAAAAGCTTGCTTTCATAGTTAGTCTCCGAGTAGTTTAATGCTCTAGCATTCTTCAGCTAGAAGTGGCAACACTTTAGTCTATGGGAAGGATTTCCACATTCTGTCTTCTCTTAGGATTTAGTTGATGCAGGAGAAGTCCAGGAGAACACCTGTGATCTCATCAGTGTTTCTGGAAGTTGTTTGGTGCTTGCCTGGCTCAGCAGGACATCACCTTTTTCATTAGATGTTCCCTTCTGGTTGAGGCTTGCTGCTCCAGCTGGGGTTAGGATTTCTATGTCAGCTACTGGCACATAGGAGATGTCTTCAATGACTTGGAGGTCCCCAAGTTTGATGAGCACAGCATCTGTCTGGTTTGCCATAGCTTGTGCAAGTTGCTCCTTGCCTTTTAATCTGGACCAGCCTCCGGATGAGCTGACAAGGCACAGATTCTTTTTAGGCTTGGCTCCCTGCACCTGCCACCTGTCTTGCTCCATCCAATATTTTTTTTAACAAAAAAACATCCTTAATTAATTGCCACAGGCAATTGGAACCATCCTCTGCTACCAATTGTTGAGAGAGAATGATTGGATGATCATTGCCATTGCGATGTGGTGAAGATAAAGACATGACACATGTAGTAAATAGTAACTCTGTTTATTAACTTCAAAATAATAAAAGAAATATCTATATAGCTAATCCTAGCCACGTGTATCTTTGCGGCCATGTTGCCACATGGCTGCTCTCCTCAGAGTGTGTCAGAGAAGTGTGTGTGTGAGAACACAAAGGGTGTTCAGATAAAGAGTAACCTCTTCCCTTCCAATGGGAGGTAGTGGGAGGAGATCAGGGATACTTCCCCCTTCCGGT
The DNA here is from genome assembly GCA_027560395.1 of Boaedon fuliginosus. NCBI lineage: Eukaryota > Metazoa > Chordata > Lepidosauria > Squamata > Lamprophiidae > Boaedon > Boaedon fuliginosus. The sequence continues at coordinate 59,454 of JANHGC010001392.1, read as the reverse complement.
CAACCCAGCATGCCATGGCATAGCAATATCCTGACAGAGATTATGGCCTAATTGGAACCAGGACATGCCGAGCCACACCTTCTCCTCATCAACTAATTAATACAATCCATGAAAACGCCAAGAAAATTCTCTTCTCCTTTGAAATGTTGAATCCTTTCCCCCTCCAACTGCAAAGGAACCGATGGAAGCTAGAAAAAGTGGAAACTTTCTCACACGGCATCAATTATGAATGTTGATACTTGACTGTTTTCTGGGAAAGTATTTATTTTTATCCAAAACTTACGCCCCTCGCTTTCACGGTGAAAAGCGATCTCAAACAATGGGTGAGTCACCCCATTTTTAAAATAGAAACGTTTATTAAATTCCAGAACAGCAACATTTATGAGCTAGGTCACGGTTTATAGTTCTATGCAGGTGCTTTTTATAGTCATCTTGGTTTGGGATAATTGTACTTGTCACCCCTGCCAAGCGAGGCTAGACTAATAAACCAAATGCCCTATAGGTTAAGGCTACATATATTTATTTGTTCATATGTAATTCAATCTTTTTTCGTTTTCTTCCTCTCACGCACCAAAGGAAACTTGACCAGCATTTGCAACAAAACTTCAACAGCACGGGGATACATTTGATATGTATTTTTATGCTGCACTCATAGTCTGATCCCCTAATTTTTCATGTTTCAATGATTTTTGGAATGTCATCGGTTGAGAAATGATTCATGCCCGGAGGAATGTGTAGGAAGCGAAGGAAAAATGACGAGCAGATTCCGTAGGTTTCATCCAAGACTTGACATGAGCACGGAGTGGGTGGTGAAGGACTCATTCATGGCTCCTACTGGAACTGGACAGCAATGTTAATGTCATGGTTTATAAATAAGGTCAGCCTCTCCGTTCTGGGGTGGCTCCGTCTGAAGGAGCCGAGAGTCGGAATATAAATATGTGCTCAGATGCTCCACGTGGCTTCGTTTGTGAAGAACTGTGATTAATTTATACTCGAAGTTGCTTTTCTTTGCTTAATCACCGATGTGGGGAAATGCATAATTAGGTAGCGCGGTAGAAGAATCAATATCATTGCAAGAATAATCCCTTTGTTAGCAGATGTAGCGGAAAAGAAACTATGATAAAATGGCTTGGCTTATTGTGTTAAAACGCCCTGGCCAATGCGTGTTTATTAGTTCGGTTGAAGAATTGAGCTAAACAAAATGTAAATTCTTTTCATTAAAATCCTCCAGTTCTGCTCCTTATGCTATGAGAAAAGGAGGAGGAGGAAGAGGAAGAGGAGGAATGAATGGTTAAGGAAATAATTATGTCTAGCCTCACTATTGGAAGTAATGTCAATCTGGGTTCAGTTCCAAGTGGGGAAGAGAGACACTGGAAGCACAGTGACTGCTTGGAAAGATGGTTTAATGGTGGACAGGACCACATGGCTTGTATTACTAGGCAGGAAAAAGGGGGAAGAGATCCTCAGAGTCCCTTGGCTTTATACCCTCTGTTGGGCTTTGAACCTGTCCCTTGTACCTGTGGCAAGAAATGTATCCTGATTAGTTGAGGTCATAGCTACCTTGTTTTCCTCAAAATAAGACCCTGTCTTATATTTTTTCCCACCAAAAAAGGCACCAGCTCTTATTTTGCGGGGATGTCATCCACTGACTAACCTATTAGTTAGGGGCACATCATTGGGCACACATGTAAAAACCAAGGTAGAAGACCTCCAATGCCCCTTCCAGCCCAGCATGAGTCCACCAAGAGGGTGATATCACCACTCTGTTCGTGATGACATCAGCTTTCAATCAACAGAAGAGAGTCATGGCATTATGTTCCATTTATTGTATTTTAATCTTGTACAATATTGTAAGCCGCCTCAAGTTCCCCTTGACCGGGGAAGAGAGGTGAGGCATAAATCCAATAAATAAGTAAATAAAATAAATAAATAAATCTCTAGCCTTGAAGCTCTTGTCATTGTTGGCAATCTTTCAAACTCTTGGACATCTTCACAGTGTTCTTTGGGAGGGGGAAAAAAAGACCAGTATGATCTAGATCTGCCAACCATTTTACTACAGGGGGAAAAAAAGCAAAGTGTATAGTATAATAAACCCCAGATACAAACCCAGCTACCGCAGTTCAGAAACTGGCAGCGGAAAAAAAAAAAGAGCAACTCAGGGAGCAGGATAGAAATTGCTCTGATTTCCAATATCCTTCAAATGAGTGTCAGGGGGGATATGCCGGTAGAAGAGGGAGAAAGGTACTAGACATTTGCTATCCTCTCGGATGCAAAGGATGACCCCTGTTTCTAAATATATTTTGAGAAGAAGAAAGAAAAGGAGGGAGAAGATTGAGGGCAGAGCTTGGAGAGGAAGAGAGAGAGAGAGAGAGATGCCTGGCTCTCTTGCCTAGAAACACGAAGCTACGTGTGTTCAAAATGCAGTGGGAAAGTCTAGATTATAATGGAACATTTCTCATTTAAAAGATGCTTACGCTATTGCATAACGGTGTTACGGGATTCACAGAGGGGACTGTCTATATACTATTTTTATTCTCCAATGTTTGGATGTCCTCCCCCCTGTTCCATTTTGGTCTAAATTTGCTCCATTTAAAGACATCAGTAACTATTTTAAACTTCCAAATACAGAGTGGAAGAGTCTCAGATCACTCTGCAGAAGTGGTAGAATTGTGGTGGAACCACCAGCTGAAGAGTGGGGAGGGGGAGTAAAGAGACCTTCCAACTTGGAGTTGGTTCAATGGGTGGAACATCTGAGGTCAGACGCTCAGGTCTATATCTGCCGATCCAGGAGTGGGATTTGTGGGGGTTCTCCAAACTGGGCAGACTCTTATTAAGAGGATCTCCTGAACCCCTGAGAGCCCCCAGCAGCCCACCCCTGCATGGATGCTCAAAACATAAGCACACTCTGATTGGACACACCACAAGGTCTCACGGAGCATCCTAAAGGCCGTTTGGATAGTTGCATGGGGTCCTTCTATTAAACTGCCAACTTTCCCAGCTTTGCTTGAGTTGACCCTCGACGGAGAAGTTGGGTTCTTAAGAAAACTTTGCAGCAATTCTCAAGTAACTTGAAGACAGAGAAAGTGACTTGTCAACTGGATGTGACCTGAACTAATTCAGAGCGTGCTGGGGTGGGGTGGGGTGGGTGTTGCACAGTAATCATTGTATCCTTCTTCTTCACTTCACCGAGAAGGAAATGGAGCGTATTTTCCGACGCGCTGTCAAACCACGAAAAACAGGGCACGCGGAGAAATGCAATGATTTCCCATTAATCGTTGTGGCTGATTATATGGTAATCACAGTAAATACGAGATTAAAGCATTCTAGGGTGACATTTTTTGGCACAAGGGCCTTTGATTTACCGAGGATTCGAGATTTCACCCTGCTTTTCACCGCGTGATTTTGATTAACAGTGATGAGCTTCACGTGGCCGATGGAGCAAGCTGTTTGACAGGCTCACTGTTGATTGAAATGCCATAAATGAGCCGGTGTGGTCTTTGACAACATGGGGGAAAACCCACAGAATCCAGCTACAAAAAACAACACCCCACTGGAGACATCATCTTTTTGACACTCAATCAATACGTTTTGGGTTGATCAAGATCAAAGCAGACCAGAAGCCAAAGGTGATTCTCAATCAAACTTTCCCAACTACCAAAGGACAAGAATTAGATTAACTTCTGGAAGATTTGTTCGGGTTTTGTTTGTTAGGGTTTTGGGGGGGGGGGTTTTGCAGGGTTTCAAATCCCCATGTTCTATGTTTTTTTATTCTGCTTCAATGAAAAAGTTTCCCAACCTTTCACGAGTCAGGCAATTGGGTACATTTGTTGGTCAGACAGGTGAGTTCTTGGATTTTAACTTTAGACTCCTCCCATTATTAAGAAATGGTTGCTGAATTCTTGAACATAGAAAGAGTTGGTGGCCCCATGGTTCACTTTGTTCTTGTTCAGTTGCCCAGTCATATCTGACTCTTTGTGACCCCATGGACTGTAGAACAACAGTCCTGTGGCCCTCTACTGTCTCCCAGAGTTTGCTCAAGTTCACGTTCATTGCATCAATGGCATTATTTAACCATCTCATCCTCTGCTGACCCCTTAAGAGCCGTGGTGATGCAGTGGTTAGAATGCAGTGTTTCTGTTGTGGCCCATCAGCAGCCAGTGGAGCTGGCAGCAGATTCGGACTGTGAGGAAGAGGGCTGAGAAAGCACTATGAAGTGCTAAGTCTAAGTGCTTTTGCTATTGCTTTTCCTTTGGCTTCAACCTATCCCAACACCAGGGTCCTCTATTCTTATTTTCAATCAACACATCCTACCTTATCTTACTCATGAATGATGACTATTGGACGACCCAAGGATTGCTCTGAGGTTTCCTGCAAGTTTTTGTTTCATCTTTATCCAACTTCATAGAGATGTTCAAATGAAGGAAGCTTGGTCATGTCTCAAGGTTCATTCTTCTTGACATGACTGAAGTTGAGGATACTTACAAACTTCTGTCTGCCTGCACCATTGGATCTGTCTGCTGGTACCAATGCCTTTTCCTGCCGATTCTCTTAGAAGAGGGGAGCTAACTCATTCCAGAAATGTCACTAAAGAAGACTGAAAAGGCTGCCTGAGTTGACATACTGCTGAAATAGTGAGTGTCACATTACTATTAACAACGTTTCTTGAGACAGAGAGAGAAAGAAGGTAGGTGGCGCCGTGAAGGTGAACCTAAGCCGCAAAAGGTTAGAGATCCATGCAACAAGTAGAGTGTCATGTCCCAATGTGACAAGGGGAGTGATAAAACTGCATTTGATGACATGTGACTTGCAGGAAACTCATTATGGCATGAAATGAAGTGGAAATCACATCAAAAGCATAGACCTGGCAGCGTATGACAGATGTTGTGACAGCAGAATGAAGTGGCTAACTTGGAGATTTTAAGGCAAAACTAGGATGGACCATCATTTCTATTAGGACATCCACAGAGAGGGACAATGAAGCATAGGAGCAACGATGCACGCCACTCAATTTTTCAAGCTATCGCTTCGGACCCTCCTGTACAAAAACTCCGAAAGTTTGTTTTCTTGCTAATGGGAAATATAAAATGAAGACAATGCTGATAACCTTTATCCTGCCCTTGATCCATCATGTCTGCAGTAAAGGTAAAGCTCCCCTCACGCATATGTGCTAGTCAGTTCCCGGCTCTAGGGGGCGGTGCTCATCTCCTTTCAAAGCCGAAGAGCCAGTGCCAACTCTGCCCACTTTCAGGAGGTTGATTCTGACCTTCTGAGGTTGATTCTGAGGTTAACTCAGCCTTCTGTCCTTCCAAGGTGGGTAAAATGTGGACCCAGATTGTTGCAGGCAAGAGGCTGACTCTGTAAACCACTTAGAGAGGGCTGTAAAGCACTGTGAACTAGTATATAAGCCTAAGTGCTAGTGCTTAAGTGGGAAGGAAGGAAGGAAGGAAGGACGGAAGGAAGGAAGGAAGGAAGGAAGGAAGGAAGGAAGGACGGACGGAAGGACGGAAGGAAGGAAGGTAGGAGATTATA